>PVKE010008084.1:0-48710 GCA_004027555.1 Craseonycteris thonglongyai | reverse complement strand
TCTCTGTCTCTGTATCTCTCTCTCTCTCTCTCTCTCTCTCTCTCTCTCTCTGTCAAAAATAAAGATATATTAAAAAAAAAAGTTTTAAAAAAGTGAAAATTGTGCCTAGGAAATATAGTTGATTTTTGGAGTATCTACAACTCTTGCCTCTTGATAGATAATCAAAATTATCTAGTTGCCCTCTTTGAAAGGATACTGATAAGGTTTCTTAACATGTAATTTTACTTCTTAAATCCTGGTAGTTTCTGTGTGTTGGATTAAAAGGAGTTTAGTTTTTTCTGTTTTATCCCTTCCAGATTCTTTGAAGTCCCATATCATCAGACTAAACTTTTGGAAAAGAGACCTGTTTTGCCTGAGTATCTTAGGTATATACATAATAAATAATTGTCAAAGATCATAGTGCCTTAAGTAAATAGAATACAATATTTTAGCAGGTAGGATGAAATTTCTTAGATTTAACTAAGACTCAAATACATTTTTCCACACAATTGTGTGCATAATTAGAACCTAAATAATTAGAAAGTAAATAGTCATAAGAAGATCGAGATGCTTCTTAGAAAGCTCTTTTGAGAATTTGCCTTCCATATTCTTTATGCACAACCTAAAGAATGATACGTGTCTTAAAATAGTAATATATTTGGCTAATAGCTTAGGGGGGCAGAAATACTTTGGTTATTGTTTAATTGGGGGACCATATACTTTATACTGTCTAGTACAGTAAGTAGTTCCTTAACCACATGTGACTGACTATTGAGCACTTGAAATATGATTAGTCTTAATTGGGTTTTTGCTTAATGTAAAATAAACACTGCATTTTGAAGACTTAGAACACATACAGGAGAACATAAAATATCTTAACCAAAGTATTTTTATATTGATTACAGGTTGAAGTAATATTTTGTATATAATGTGTTCAATGATATTAAAATTAATTTCTTATGTGTCTTTTTGCTTTTGTAAATATGTCTAGTAGAGTAAAATTATATATGTAGCTTACATGATATTTAAATTAGCAATGGTATATACTAATCTTTCATAGCCGTGGGATTCCTCTTATAATAAAATATCTCATGCATCTCCTTTCTAGAAGTTTTAAGATAATCTTATTATATAGGTTGGTATTTGTTGAATAAGTACTTCTTAAAGGCCTGCTATATGCCAAATAATATAGGATACAGCACTGAATGAAAACACTCAATTCCTGCCTTCATGCAGTTTTTATTCTAGTTGGAAATGTATGATAATTTTTAGTAAAAAATATATTTGTGTAAGTATACTATTATTCATTGTGTAGATTTTATGTACTATAATTTTAATACATTGCTTCATTTATGAGGTGATATGTGCTATTTAAATACTTTTGGCATTTATCTTCCTTGGTGTTCTTTGAACTTCCTGAATCTGTATTTTGATATCTGACGTTAATTTGGATTCTCAGTCATTATTACTTCAGTTCTATATTTTTCTCTTTTCACCTTCTGGCATCCTCATTACACGTACAGGGTCTGACAATTAAGTTTGTGAACTTGCCATCATATGCTTACATTGGCAGTGCAATACAGACAATTCAGTAAGGTTTCATAACCTCGGTATATCAGTGTCTCACCGCTGTGTTTGTGTTGACATGTGGCAGTGTCTTACTGAGTGGCGTTCATTATTGTTGTGTGTTTTTGTGTGCCCTTGTGAGAATGTCAGAGCTTGAATTAGCACAATGAACACATTAATTTCTTGTTAAACTTGGCAAGAGTAAAAGTAAAATCAGGGATTTGTTAGTCCAAGTTTATGGGGATAACACCATGAAGAAAATGGCAGTGTACAAATAGAGTAAATGTTTTTCTGAGGGGAGAGAAAGTGTCACTGATGAAGAGAGGTCAGGGCAGCCAGTAATGAGCAGAATTGATGAAAACATTGCAAGAATTTGTGCATCAAAATCATCATCTGACTGTGAGAAGCATAGCCAACCAAGTAAACATTGATAGAGAAACAGTTAGGAAATCTTCACTGAAAATCTGGGCTGAGAAAGGTGTGTGCAAAAATGGTCTTGAAGGAGCTCCCATTGAACAAAAGCAAAGGAAAGTCCAAGTTTGCATTGACCTTTTGGAGAGCAAGATGATGTTTTGGAGCATGTTATCACTAGTGATGAGACCTGGGTGTACCAGCATGACCCTGAAACAAAGCATCAAAGTGTACAATGAAATTCAGCCAATTCTCCAAGACCAAAAATGTTCCCTCAGTTCAAATGAAGAGTCAAAATGATGTTACTAACCTTTCTGGATAGCAGAGGGATTGTTCATTATGAATTTGTACCAACTGGACAAACACCAGGTTTGCTATTTGGAAGTGCTGAAAAGGTGGCATGAAAAAGTCAAAAACAACCTGAACTTTTCATGAACTCATGTCTCTTGCATCACAACAGTATACCAGCTCCCATGGCACTGTATGTGAGGGAGTTTTTAGCCAGTAAACAAATCACTGTATTGGAACACCCTCCCTACTCACCTAGTCTGGCCCCCAATGACTTTTTTCTTTACTTGAAGATAAAGGGAATATTGAAAGAAAGACATTTTGAGGACATTCAGGACATCAAGGGTAATACGATGGTGGCTCTGATGGCCTTTCCAGAAAATGAGTTACAACATTGGTTTGAAGGGTAGACTAGACTCTGGCACCTGTGCAGAGCTTCCCATGAGGAGTACCTCAAAGGTAACTGTATTGATACTCAGCAATGAGGTGTATATAGCACTTTTTCTAGGATAAGTTTGTGAGCTTAATTGCCAGACCTCATATTTTAACACCTTTTGTCTCACAGGTGTTTTGTTTCCTCCCCCCCCCCCCCAATCTTTTTTTCTCTTTGTTTTTTACTTTTGGAAGTTTCTATTGATATATCATGAGAAAGATTCTGTTCTCAACCATGTCTAGTCAAGTAATGGCTCCATCAAAGGCATTCTCATTTCTGTTACAGCAGTGGTGCCCAACTGTTTGGCTTCCCTGGGTCACATTGGAAGAGAAGAATTGTCTTGGGACACACATAAACTACACTAACAATAGCTGATGAGCTTAAAAAAAGGTTGTAAAAAATAAAATGTTTTAAGAGTTTGTGTTAGACCTCATTCAAAGCCATCCTAGACTGCAGTTTGGACATGCCTGTGTTAGAGTGTTATTGATCTCTAGCATTCTTTTTTATTCTTTCTTAGAATTCTCATCTCTCAGCTTACATGATGCATCTCTTCTTGCATGTTGTCTACTTTTTTCCATGAGAGCCCTAAGCAAATTAATCATACTTTGTTGTTTAACCCATTTCTGTTTGCCCTGAGAATACTCAGGGGCAGTGCTTGTGGCTGCAGTGTTTACACTGAGATAACTCACGGATTACAGTGCTAATCTTACCCCAAAGTTAAATATGGATCATCACATGCATTTCTGTTACATTGGGATTAGAGACAAGTTTTGTTTACAAATAACTCCAAGAAAAGTTTATATTTTATTTTCACATGGAAAACCAGTCAGATTGTTTCAGCCTCACAGCATATTTATGTAAAATTAAATGAAGGTGGCAGTGAACTGCACTTTTTATTTTTTTTCCTAAACGGAAAATAGGTTAAATTGTTTTAAATTCACAGTCTGGTAATTGCAACATTCCAGCCATGTCTTGAGTCTGATGGCTTGCTCTGTCTCTTTATACTGTATGTCTTGTCTTTTAGTATGCCTTGTAATTCCTTATTAAAAGGGGGGACATGATGTAATGGGTAAAGGAACTCTAGTAAATAGGTCTTTATTTAGTAAGGTGTGTGGGGTAGAGAAGTGTTCTAAAGAGTGATGATTAGGTCTGCTATTTAGAGGGCCTTTGCCCCAGAACTGTGAACTCAGTTTCCCCATCTTTGGTGGGACAGAATGGCTAGAGGGAGTTAGTATTGGGTAGTTACCTTCCCCAACATGGCAGGCTGGTGTTGGGTATTTCTTTAATGTACTTTTAAAAAAGAAAAAGCAAGACTTCAATTGATTTCTTAGAAAGTAATATGTCATCTGTCACTTCTTTATCCTTATTTTATTTGGCCTTACTATAACATTTCATATAGCTGTCCATGCCTTCTTTATATATTTTTAAACAGTTTTGTATTCTGGAATTTTCTTTGACCTCACTGACAGACTTGTTATGGCTCCTTTTAGGGCTACTCCTGTTTTGTAGCTCCTCCTCCTCCTTTGCTCAAATGCATGAGTTAACCCAGGGCTTGATTCTGGGCTCCTTTCTCTTTTTTGCTTATACTTTCTCCTTAGATAAACTCTTCTGTTCCTTTGGATTTAAATACCATTAAATACCAATATGCCAATGACTACACAGAATAATATCTCTAACTATGACTTTTTGCCCAACCTCTAGACTTGCTTACCCAACTGCTCCCACTTGGTTGGCTAATAGGCACTTCAAAGTCAACATAACTCAAACAAAACTTTTCATTTTTCTTCTTCAACCTTCTGTCTCCTTAAGTCTGTCCCATTTCAGAGTATAGCACAACTCTCCACCCCTTTGCTGAAGCCAAAACATAAGAGTTGTACTTGATTCCTTTCTTTCCCTTAAGCCCCACAAAATCTTAGGTGTCAAAAGTTTTGTCAGCTCTACCTTGAAGCATATCCTAGGTTTATCCATTTTCATTTCTACTGCCTTACTAGTTTAAGCCACCAGTACCATCTCTCCTTTTGATTACTTCAGTAGCTTCCTAAGTGATCTTCCTGATTCCATACTTGGAAATTGTTTCCATTCTTTCTCAAATACAATTTTTTTTTAAATTACAAAATAGCCAGAGTAATTTAAAAAAAATAAAAATGTACATCAGATAATATTATAGTGCTCCTGTATCCAAATATCTTCAGTGGCTTTCCTTTGATTTACATGAAATGTCCATGGCTTGGTCCCTATCTATCTCTCTGATCTTACTTTATATTATTCTTTCTCTCTGGCTTTACGTTCTAGACATATTTGTCATTTGTTCCACAAACACCATGTTTCCTGTCTGAAAGCTTTTTATTAGTTGTTATTTGTCCTTGGAAGGCCCTTACCTCAAATCTTGGTTAACTTTTTATGGTCATTTGTGGTCTCAGAGCAGATGTCACTAACACAGAGTCCTTTCTTTATCTACAAATATAAGTTAATTGCTACCCCAATGTAGTCATGTTCTATCATCTACTTCGTTTAATTTTTATAAAGACACTATGGAACCCTTATCTACTTGTTATTTTCTTATTTGTATATTCTATCTCTACCATTTGCTAGATTGTAAGTTCTGTGAAAATAGAAACTTATTTTTCATGTTTACTGCCATCTTTCTTGTTACCTAAGTGTCTGTTACATATTGGTCAGTAAATATGTATTAACTGAATTACTGATGTTAGGTTTTAGGTTGAATGTATATTAAACGGAGGTTAAAATCTAGCTTCTGCTAATAATAGAAAAAAACTATTTATGACTCAGTGTTGGCCAGTTCTTCATTTCCTGCTTTAAAAAAGTCAACGAGTTCATTTCCATAATTTTTGGGAAATTTTTATTTTGCTATATTTTTAAAAGATAATAAAATTTCAGCTGCCATTCATAAGCACTTCTCTATAAAATGTTATATAGTATGGACAGTCCTTATACCCAAATGAAACCAGATCACTTTACTTGTCGCTAGATATTCTCACTGCCCTCTTTTTAAAATTTATTTCTGAAATACTGGAGACACATTTTAAAGCTATAAAATAATTACGGTCATGTGGAATACAAAAAAGTTTATGGAACTAACATCATCTTGAGGTTAATTTTTAGGATTATTATTATTTTATGTTCTTAGATTAGTATTACCAATTCTGCCTTTAACCAGTTGTTCGTTGTGCATAAAATGCAATGATACACAATTGAAAATAATTACAGTTTAAAACTGTTTTAGTGGTCAAATCCATTATTCAGAGTTAAGCTTAATGGTAAACTCAGTGACTTTCAGGAGGTTGAACACCTGATTTCCACTAACTCCTGAACATATATCTTCTGCATATGAAAGTCAAAGGCTCTCAATTGTTATGTTAAAATAATTATTAAATGTTTATTTTATTTAGGATTTGGATTTTGAGGAAGTTCCATTTGTTCAGTTTTCTTTTATGAATAATATTATTGGTGTCATATTTTTTTAAATCTTTGCCTAAATTCAAATCACAAAGGTTTTCTCCTGTTTGTTCTTTAATTTTTATATTTAGGTCTTGATCTGTTCTGGTGGATGTAACTATTATTTAATAAGATATGAGATACAGGATTTTTTGCATTTGGGTATCTTATTGTTCCTGAACCATCTGTTTAAAAAACTAGTCTTTCTACATTGACTTGCCATTACATTTTTGTCAAAAAACAATTGACCATATGTGTGTGACTGTTTTGGAGCTCTCTGTTCTTCCCATTGATCTATGTGTTCATTCTTTTGCCAGTGCCACACTATTTTGCCTACTGTAATTAAACAATATGATTCCTTCAGCTTTGTTCTTTTTCTTGTTTGGCTTTTTCTAGTTCCTTTTCCAGATACATTTATTCTACTTACTGATAACAGCAAAAAATCCTGTCAAGATTTTGATTGAGATTGAGTTGAATCTATAGATCATTTTAAAAAGAATAATTATCATAACAATATTGAATAATCTAATTCCGGGGGTCTCCAAACTTTTCAGCCTGCGGGCCACCTTATCTATCAAACAGCAGTTTGGGGGCCGACTACACACTCGAGGCCAAATTAAAAAGAATCAAAACATAGATGTTGTTTTTAATTATTAATTTAATATTATTTTATTCAGATAAGGTCTCCACGGGCCGGATGAGAGGGCCTCGCGGGCCACATCTGGCCTGCAGGCTGTAGTTTGGAGACCCCTGAATCCCTGAACAAAGTGTATCGCTTCATTTACTTAGGTATCCCTTGATTACTTCTTTTTTTTTTTTTTCAGTGTATAGATCTTGCACGTATTTTGTTAGATTTATATCTATGTATTTCATGGTTTTGGAGCTGTTAGAATTAATACTAGTTTTAAAATTTCTATTTCCAGTTCTTCATTTCTAGTACATAGAAATATAAATGATTTTTGTATCTTGATCTTATAACTGCTACCTTTGTGAACTCATAAAATATAGGAGCAATTTTTTGTAGATTCCTTGGTATTTTCTATGTAGAAAATCATATCATCTGTGAAAAGACACAGTTTTGCTTCTTACTTTTCTATCTGTATGCCTTTTATTATTATTTCTTCTCTTACTCCACTAACTAGGACCTGCAGTATGATGCTGTATAGGAGTGAGAACAGACACCTTGCCTCATTCCCAGTCTTAGGGCAAAAGTTTTCAGTCTTTCATTATTTATTATGATGTGATCTCTAGGCTTTTGTGTTGATGCTTTATGTTAAGGTAAGCAGTTTCCCTATTTTTCCTAATTTGCTGAATTTTTCCCCCTAATCATGAATAGATTTTAGATTTTGTTGAATACATTTTCTTCAGTTCTTGAAATTATATATTTTTTGACACTATGAATTTCAGTGATTGATTTTTTTTTTTAAGATTTATTTTTATTGTTTTTGACACAGAGAGAGAGAGAGACAGAGACACAGAGACAGAGAGAAGGGAGAGGGCCCAGGACATTCTCCGTAGTTGCACATCATTGGTTTTTCCACATAGTTTCATTCCATAGGTGGGAATGGGGCTGCACAGGGCAGGAACTGGGCCGGGTCTCACCCGGTGAGAACCGAACTGGGGGCACTCCCCAGTTCAGCATATGGGTCCACATGGGCCGGGGCCGGGATTCGATTCTTGGTTCCCAGGGCTTCAAAGTGAGTGCTTAACCCACTGAGCCATCCCGGCTTCCTCACTTTTTTTTTTTTTTTTATGTGAACCAATATTGTATTTATGGAATAGCCACATGTGGTTGTGACATAGTATGTATTTTGCTTTCAATACATTGCTGTGCTTATAATTATTTTTAAAAGAATAATTTAAATACATGTCACTACTTATTACCACTTATTACTAAATCCTGGAATACTTATAGAAATCATGACATCTGTTTGTTTATTAATTCAGTTAACTAATATCTGACAATAACATCCAGGCACTGTTTTAAGTGCTGGGCATTAGTACACTGAACAAAATAGAGGTCTGCCCTTAAACTGTATTTCTCCCTAGACTACAATAAAATGTTAAGTAGTGATCAGCACTATGAGGAATAATTCAGCAGTGTAAGGGAATGGAGAGTCATGTAGTGAGGGGTTAAAGCCAGTTTAAAAAATTGATCAAAGCAGGACTCTGAAGAGGTGACTATAGAGCAGAAGCATGAATGAAGTGAGGAAGACAGCCATATTATTTGTGGGAAATTGTTCTAGGCTGAGAGAATAGCAAGCGCAATGTCCCTGAAGCAGGAACTTACTTGGTGTGTTTCAGGAATAGCACAGAGTTTTTGGAGTGCAGTATGTATGGAGAGAATTGTAGAAGGCAAAGTAGTCAGGGATGTGATAATGTAGACTTTTTTAGGTCATGGTAATGACAGCCATGGATTTTATTCTAGGTATATGGCAACCAATTTTTTATTCACCACATATTTATTGAACATCTGCTGTATATCAGATACTTTTTCGTGTGCAATATAGTGGTTAACAAAATATACAAAAATCCAAGCTTTTGTAGATCTTAGAAGTGTTAATGATAAGTGTTGTTTATGTAATATGGAGGTAATCAGAAGTAGTAAAGTTTGGAATTATCAGTTAGGAAACATTTTTATACACAGTGATTACATGTTTAAGTAATTGGAATAAATGCACTTATGTTTTATACCAAAACTATACCAACATAATTTAATCTTAAAAAAAAATTATTTATAGGAGGTATATCTATTTTCATGAGTTTCTTTTGGCTACTAAGTAGAGAGACTTTCAGCCTAGAATGTTTTAAAAGGGCACACTTGGGAATAGAATACATCCTCATAGGAACTTCATGTAAATCCTAGAATAGGAACTGTTTTGGCTGGCTTTCCAGAGATGAGAACCCAAAAGTCTTCATATCTAAGTGTATTGGTTGTCTGTTACTACCTAAAAAATTACCCCCAAATGTAATGGCTTAAAGCATATGTGTCTAACTTACGGCATGCAGGCCACATGTGGCCCAGGACGGCTTTGAATGCAGCCCTACACAAATCTGTAAACTTCCTTAAAACATGAGACTTTTTTTGCAATTTTTTTTTTTTTTTGGCTTATCAGCTATTGATAATGTTAGTGTATTTTATATGTGGCCCAAGGAAGTCAAAAGATTGGGTACCCTGGCTTAAAACATTTATTTTATAGTTTCTGTAGGTCAGGAATTCAAGCATAGCTTGATTGGGTACCTCTGGTTCAAGGTTTCTCACAAGGCTATAATCAGTGTGTTGACAGGCTGCAGTCACCTGAAGTCTTGACTGAGGAATATGTGCTTCTCAGATCACCCACACACCTGTTGGCAGGGCTTAGGACATTGCTGTTGGTTGGCTGGAGACATTCGTTCTTTGCTATGTGGGTCTTCCAGTTCACAATATGGCAGCTGAGTGGGAGAGGATGACAAAATGAAACCACAGTCTTTGTAATGTGATCTCAGAAATGACATCCCAGCACCACTGCTGCATTTTTTTTTTTTTTTCTTTTGCTAAAAGCAAGTCACTAAATCAAGTAGCTGCTCAGGAGAAGATTTCACAAGGGCATGAATACCAGGAGATGGGGATTATTAAGGTCATTTTAAAGCTGCCTATCATACCAAATTAGCCCAAATATCTCACCAATTTTTCTGTGCATGTTTTATTGTAGTTTTCTACCATAAATGTACCTTAGCTACTCTCTATACATTTCTTATCCTTCTCTTCTGCTGCCAACTCTAGTTCTTAACTTTTAAAATTCACTTTGCATTTAGTGTTTTCCCCTCAACTAATAAAATTTTGTATTAAAATTTAGCTTCTTGGGGAAGCTGGGTTGGCTCAGCGGGTTGAGCACTTGCTTTGCAGCCTTGGAGCCTGAGGATTGAAACCCGGTCCTGCCCATGTGGACCCACATGCTGAATGAACTGGGGTGTGCCCCCAGTTCAGTTCTTGCCGGGGCCTATGCGGGAGGCTCCTGGCCCAGTTCCTGCCCTGCGCAGCCCCGCGCCCATCTGTGGAGTGAAACTATATGGAAAACTAATGCTGTCAACTATGGAGACTGCTCTGGGCCCTCCCCCTTCTCTCTGCCTCTCTGTCTCTCTGTCTCTCTGTAAAAAAAACAATAAAAATAAATCTTAAAAGAAAAAATTTAGGGGAAGCCGGGATGGCTCAGTGGGTTAAGCACTCACTTTGCAGCACCGGGGACCAAGGATCAAACCCGGCCCCAGTCAGTGCGGACCCATATGCTGAACTGGGGAATTCCCCCAGTTCAGTTCTCTCTCTGTCTCTGTATCTCCCTCCCTCCCTCTCTCTCTCTCTCTCTCTCTCTCTCTCTCTCTCTCTCTCTCTCTCTCTCTCTGTCAAAAACAACAATAAAAATAAATAAAGTTCTTTAAAAAAATTTAGCTTCTCTTAAACCACTTTTAGTTCTCTTTCATGAAACTTATCAGATGCAACTACTGTTAAAAATTTGTTGGGTATTTTTCTGGTTTGTTTTTTAGTCTTACAAACACAGACACATATGTATGCATATATATGGTAGCTATGGTTTTGTGTTTGTATTCTGTTTATATGGTACCATTCTATATCTTCTGTACTGTTCTTTTTTGTTTAGCTATGCTGATTTTGACGTTTGTCCATATTGTACATAGAGATCTAGGTAATTCGTTTTAGCTGCTGTACAGTATTCCATCGTGTTTTAGTATCCTCTGATTGTTAGACATCTAGGTTGCTTTGAAAGAATGAATTGCTCTTAAAAGTACTGCTTGCTTGCGCACCTATGAGAAACATATTTTCTACATTATTATCAAATTACTGAATCAATTTATAGTCCAAATAGGTGTGAAAAATCTTATTTATTCACATTCCCATAAGTGATATTTTCAGACTTAAAACACTCTTTAATTTGGTGGTTGGAAAACCGGTTTCTTGCTTTATTAATCTACATTACCTTCATTACTGCTGAAATTTAGTATATGTTTAATGACCATTTGTATGTCATCTGTGAAGTGCCTTACTGCTCTTATCCTTTGCCCAATTGTAGGAGTAAGTTCTTTATATATTCTGGATGCTATTTCTTTGTTTTATATATATAGTGGTTATCTTCTAGTCCAGGGGTGTCAAACTCAATTAAAACACAGGCCATTTAGTGCAACAGGCAAGATTCACGCGGACCACATCACATTTACAAATGTCGCCGGAACTGAGTCAGCGCGTTTATACACGCCCACAGGCCCCCAGGAAAGGCACTGGGTCACATGTATACTAGTCTTCAGTAGTTAAATGGTTAACGAGGAAATTGTGTGTACGGTATTGCCTCGATCTCCCCTAAGCGCTATTTTCTTCATAACCATTTTTTCTATTTTCATTTTATTTCAGAGCATCGTGGGCCACAAAAAATTACCTCAGCCGCCAGTTTGACACTCCTGTTCTAGTATATCACTTGCTTTTAACCCTGTGTCTTTTTTTTCAATTGCATAGAAATTTTTGTGCCTTTTTTTTTTTTTCTTTTGAACATTCTTGCTGGTCTTCAAAGAACTGGGTTTTGTTTTTGTTTCTCTTTTTTAATTGGAATTAAAGATGTAGAGTTTCAGCTAGCACATTGTATGGAGACATATAGTATGAACGCGTGGCCTTTTAAATAACTATTAACTATCTTGTGTTGAAACAAAAAGTATGGGATATCATAGTTCCAGTGTTTTCAAAAATGTATAATTATTAGTGATATAAAATTTTTTCACTAAGTAGTCTTTATAATTTTTAATTGTAATGAATTAACTTTTTCTATATTTCAGGATATATGTTTTTATGTTTTTTCTTTTGCTAAAAATAAAATGAAATTTGTTTAGTTATGGGATTAATCTGTAACAGTTGCCACTATTTTCCAGGCAGAAATAATAGCTTCTATCATGATAACTGATGACTATCCATTTGTGAAAAAGGAAAAAATTATTGCTAAAGCTATTGCAGAAAAAATTTCCTACATTGCTAATTAGACGAGTTCACTATCACATTTTTAACAACAGAAATTATATACTTCTTTATTTGTAGTTCAAGTCACTTGCATCTTACATTTTTAGTATATTTTAGTTAGTAATACTGTTCAGATTGTGAAGTTTAAATTGAGAAATATAGGTTTTGAGCAATTTATTATATTTTATAAAAATAAGTAATTCTTTTGGCTGAAAGTGTGGATTGAGTCACATTTTCAAGTATGATTCCCAGATTCTAGGTTGGAATTTTTTTCTTTTGAATCTCTCTAAACATTGTTTAAAAATGGAATCTTGAGATGTACAGTTGAGCCTTTTCCAACACAGGTTTGAACTGCATGGGTCCACTTATACACAGATTTTCTTAATAAAATTTTTTATAGTTTTATTGTAAGAACACATATAACATACAAAATATGTGTAAATTAGCTGTAACATTTTGAGAAGTCAGAAGCCATATGCTGATTTTCGACTTTGTGGGAAGTTGGTGCCTCTAACCTTTGCATTTTTCAATCAATGGTCAACTGTATTTACATCCATAGCTATTTATCTAATATTTAATTGTGCTAGATAGTGTAAAACTTTTTTTTTAATTGTTAAATTTATTGTGGTGACATTGGTTAGTAACAACTACATAGGTTCCAGGTGTACAATTCTATATTACATTGTCTATGTATTGCATTATGTGCTCACCACCCAGAGTCATTTCTCTTTCCATCATCATATATTTGAAGCCCCATCCTTACTTCCCCCACCTCCTTACCCCTTTACCCACATGTAACCACTAAACTATTGACTGTGTCTGTGAGTTTTTGTTTCTTTCTTACTTTCAGTTTTATACTCTACCTATAAGTGAAGTCATATGGTTCTTGATTTTTTCAGTCTGACTTATTTTGCTTAATTTGATGGTCTCAAGGTCCGTCCATGTTGTCACAAATGGGTGTATTTTCTCTTTTCTTTTTTTTGAACTGAACTAGGGGCCTCACCGCGTTCGGGAAGCACACCCCAGTTCAGCATGTGGGTCCACCTGGGCTGGAGCGGGGATTCGATCCTCTGTGCTCGGGGCTTCAAAGCGAGTGCTTAACCCACTGAGCCATCCCGGCTTTCCCTTTCTCTTTTCTTATTGCTGTGTAGCATTCCATTGTGTAAATTCACGAAATTACACGTATCCCAATGTTCATCACAGCACTGTTTACGATGGCCAAATAGTGGAAACAACCATAGTATCCTTTGATAAATGACTGGATAAAGAAGTTGTGGTACATTTACACAATAATGTGAAACTTTAATTGGAGTTTTGGGTATTAGGCCCACAGTCATAGTGAAGAATAGTTTCATCTTATTTGAATTCTTTGTAAGCTAGGAAAGAGCAGAGATAGTTTTAGCAGTTGGGGAATAAAGGAGGAGGAGTCTGGTTCTGTTCACATTTTAATCAGAAACATTAAAAATATTGCCCTTGGAAAACATAAGCATAAAACTATTTTCTAGATATTTGATTATTTATTTTTACATTATTTTAGGTTTCCCGTAATTATCTGCTGGATTCGCCATGACCCCAGCTCTGAGGGAGGCAACGACAAAGGGTATCTGCTTTTCATCTTTACCAAGTACCATGGAATCTGACAAGATGTTATGCATGGAAAGTTCAAGAACTGTAGATGAAAAGCTAAAGGGAGACACTTTCTCTCAGATGCTGGGATTCCCAACTCCTGAACCTACTACTCTTAACACTAATTTTGTGAACTTAAAACACTTTGGCTCCCCTCAGTCTTCAAAACATTATCAAACAGTTCTTTTAATGAGTTCTAATTCTACATTAAATAAATACAATAAGAATTATAAACAGAAGAAATTAGGGGAGCCCAATTGTAATAAGCTGAAAAACGTACTGTGTAATGGCAGCAACATCCAGCTCAGTAAAATCTGTCATTCTCATTCTGAAGAGTTTATCAAAAAGGAACCTCTGTTAGATACCACAAGCCAGTGCTTGACAGATGTAAAAATTATATTGGATTCAAATATAACCAAAGACACCAATGTAGCTAAAGTACAACTACAAAATTGTAAGTGGTACCAAAAGAATGCACTTTTGGATAAAGTTACTAATGCTGAGATTAAAAAGGGTTTATTGCACTGTGCTCAAAAGAAAACTGGGCTTGGCCATTCAAATGTGCCTGTTAGTTCCTCTGCTGCTGAAAAAGAGGAGGAAGTGAATGCTCGTTTACTTCATTGTGTAAGCAAACAGAAAATTTTACTTAGCCAAGCTAGAAGAACTCAGAAACATTTGCAGATGTGCCTGGCAAAGCATGTTGTTAAGCACTATGGTCAGCAAATGAAATTTTCTATGAAACATCAACTCCCCCGAATGAACATCTTTCATGAACCTACCACAATTTTGGATAACAGTTTACCTAAATGCACTGAAATTAAGCCAGACAACAACCTATTGACTGCAGAGAGTAAATTGTGGAATGATACGAACAATGGCTTTGCACAGTGTACAGCTGCAGAAATCCAAAGATTTGCACTGTCTGCTACAGGGCTGTTGTCTCATGTTGAAGAAGGTCTGGATTCTGATGCAACTGATAGCAGCTCTGATGATGATTTGGATGAATATACCATTAAAAGAAATGTGGCAGTGTAAGTGCAAGATTACTGTTCTGTATATAGTAGCAATTTTTGTCTTGATTTCAAGATATGTTAAAAGGAAATAGATTCTTAAAAATCTTAATGCCATAATTAGGTTATAAAACTGGTTGGTGAATTAAAAAAAATATTTTATTGCTTAAACTGTTGTGTGTAAATATATACATACTATTTAAAAATTAATAATCCAACTGCTCAATCTAGGAAAAACCAGTACAGGAATAATAAAAGCTAATTAGCTGTAAGTAAGAATTTTTTCTATTCTTGAATAGAATAGGCTATGGACAAGGCCTACGTTTTGCTTACGTCATCTAGCCAATATGTGTAGCTAAAACTCAAAAAATATAATGTCTGCACATGGGGAACTGTCATTGACTTCAGGAGGTTATCAGTTGAGAGTACATATAAGTTGATCTGCTACTTTTTCTTTTTCATTATTTATATACTTGTATTCACAGCTTTCAGCTCTGGTCTTTGCTAACCTTGTCAATCTGTGTTAGATTAATGTAACCAAAACTATAATGCCAGCTCTTAGGTATGTTGAATGCCTTATTATGTGCTGGATCCTAGAGATTGATTTGTGGGGTAAATATTCATAGACTCTACCCTTTTGGGAATCTATTTTGAAGAGAGATTTCTAGATATTAAAAACAAAACAGAAACACAGAGTAAAATAGTTTTACTTATCATAAATAGTTTAACTTAGCATATCATGTTAACACTCCAGAATAGACAGTAGTTGCTGAGATGATGGAATGTTCTGTATCTATGTTAGGCAATAGGCACTAGCCTCATGTGGTTATTGAACACTTGAAATATGGCCAGTGCACCTGAGGAACTAAAATTTTAATTTAGTTCAACTTGAGTTAATTTTATTTAAATAACCAGATAGAACATACTTTTAAATCTAACTTTCAGGGAATCTGTTAATGTCCCTGAACTGATGCAAAATACTGTGGTATATGTGGTGTTTTGGGAGGAAGAAGTCCATCATTTTTATCAAATTCTTAAAGATAAATGAGAATCATTATGGAATTAGAAGCTGGACATATTTATTTTCACTAATAAATAGAAGGACAGTATATTAATTTTTATAGTAAGGAATAAAGTGTAAAGCAAAATTAGCAATCCAGTCTTTTGGTGTTCTGTTATCACTATATTTGAAATTTGTTTGAATGAGGAGCTCTTAATAATAGTTACTGAGTATATATTATTTTTCTGACTGACATTGTGCTATTTACTTTATATATATTATTTGATCCTTTCAACAACCATGGAAAATAATTGTTATTATCCTTGTTTCACTTAAGAAGAAACAGATTCAGCATGATTAAGTAACTTGCCCATGGTCAAAAAGCCTAGTAAGTGGTGGAGCTATGTTTCCTGCCTATGTATGTGAGACTTTAAGCCCATGCTCTTTCTTTTGGACCATGCATCTTTGTTAACATTATATCATTGATGATTATAACCACAAGAATTATTAAGCATGTGTGTTCTGGAAGAAGTCCAGAAACTTGTCAGTTTTATATTTATAATGCTTTTAAAGATTTATTGGTTTTGACAGAGAGAGAGACAGAGACAGAGAAGGGGGAGGGCCCAGAACAGTCTCCATAGGTGCACATCATTGGTTTTTCCACATAGTTTCATTCCACAGGTGGGCGCGGGGCTGCACCAGGCAGGAACTGGGCTGGGGTCTCACCCTGGTGAGAACTGAACTGGGGGCACTCCCCAGTTCAGCATAGAGATCTGCACGGGTTGGGGCCAGGATTCGATCTGTGGTCCCCAGGGCTGCAAAGTGAGCGCTTAACCCACTGAGCCATCCTGGCTTCTGTTATAATGCTTTTGAAGTAATTAAATTTAATAAAATTTAGTAGGTAAATTTAGTACATTATATACTTTTTTGTTGTTGAGAAGAGCTAACAGGTTGGTTTGTTTCTCTTAAGCTAGAAACAGAAATATGAAAATCATGTCTTCCCAGACTATTTTGACCTTTATTTGTATTCTCTTTTGTTGATCTCCTACAGCACTTACTCTGCCATAAAATTTATCATTAAATGATATATTGTTCTATATGATTTGCTAATATATCTGTTAGTCTTAATAACCTATTATCTAGTAAAGGTGGAAACCCATTTTATACTTAAAAAAAAAAACCTCATATATCAAGAAAATTACTGGTAGATCAAAATACTTTGTTTTAAGGTTTGCATCTACTCTTTGAGTTTAGTGAGAGAACACTTAAGTTCAGACATTTGTATAAAACATAAATGAAGAAATTCAAGTTACTGAAAAAATATTTATATAAAGTATCAAGAAATATACATCTCATTTCTTTTCTGGTTAACTTTCCAGTTTATTGAGGAAAATTGAAGTAAAGTAGCCTGGAAAGAAATTGGGTTCAGGCTTGAAAAGTTTCTCACTTTATCTTTTTCCTATAATCAGCTGGAAGAGCTTCAGGAATGAATGCTAGATATACATTTTATGAAAATATGAATCTACAAAGTTTAATGTTCTTTAAGATATATTTCTTCCTGCTTGCATTACTGGCCATTTTGATATTTTGGTTATTAAAGCTCATATTTATATTTCTAGAAGTCAAATACACTTTGTTCTAAGGTTAACTCATTGATTCAAATCAGTAATACTAAATTTATAACTCTGAATTCTTTAATTTGCTGATAACTTGGTAATTGTTTAGGTTTGTTTTTTGCTAGTTGAACTCTATTCGACATTTTTTTATTTTGTTTTATACCACTCTGAAAATTGAATATTTCGTATGTTTTTAATATTTTTACTAATGCTAGTAGGTTTCTTGGGGGAACAATTGTTTCTCAGCATTTTATTAATTTTGACATTAATTGAATTTTGAGAACAAATCATAGTTTTAATTATTTTTATCTTTTTTTAAAGACTTTTATTGTTTTTTGACAGAGAGACAGAGAGGAGGGGGAGGGGCCAGAGCAGTCTCCATAGTTGACAGCATTAGTTTTCTATATGGTTTCTATTTTTATCTTTTGAAGTGAGCATAAAAATTATTTGCTTTTTTTTTAATGGAAATTAGTTATGTTTCAGGTTGTTAAATTCATTTTATAATTTAAAACATTTATTCTGAGTTCTTTGAAGTTTATTTTCTTGCTTACGTTTCTGCAAACTCATTTTTCAAATGTAGATGCATATTTTTAGTAATATAGTTCAGAATTAAATCTTAAACATAAAATAGGTAAAATGATTTATTTTGTGGATCTAAATTTTTAAGTGAGTGCTAACAATTTTCATTATGTCTACTGAATATGAATAGACTTCTCAATCCAAATCATAAGGTCTACAATGGTAAATACTAAAGTTGACTTCAACTTCATTTTAAGCAACTTAATTGGAAGCAACTATTTTTTATTGTGTGCCCACTGCCTACCATTGTCTACTTTTTAGTGCATGTTTGCAGAGTGAGTGAATTTTCTGTATTTGTGTATGTAGTTGTGAAGGCATAAAAATTGAGGTTGGCAATCCATGAAATTTCTCTTTATATATTTATCTGTTCTTCTGTAGTTTAATCTTTGCTTGATTTCCCTGTCCTTTTTTCCTTTGTCTCTAGTACCAAACTGGCCACAAGAAGTATCGTATACATCTTAGAACCAGCATAAGTGTGTGTTCACTGAATGAATGAATGAAATGTGCAAAAATATGGACATTTTAAAGTAATTATTTTATTATAGTTTAACATTTGCAATTTTAGAAACATAAGTAAAACCTATTTTATCTTTAAAATCTTAGATTATATTCTTATAAATGCCTTTTTTTCTTTCTTTTTTTTTTAAGTTTATAGTTCTGATAAGAAAAGCAAGTTCCTTCACTCAGACTATGAAATTTAGCTGTAAAGGATTATAATTGTTGTAGGATATTGGAAAGCACTCACATTCACCATTAGCATTACCATTGTTACTTTAAATATATATTTGACTTGCCCATTTTTCTTTACATCCAAAAATGTAGGCAATAGATTAATTCATAATGACATTACTGATATACTTCAAAAATAACTTTTGGTTGGGATACAGGGATAGCTCAGCAGGTTGAGTGCTTACCTTGCAACTGTGAGATCCGGAGATCAAATTCTGGTGTGGCCTGTGCAAACCTATATGCTGAACTGTGGCACAACTGTAACCACCAGGATGGTAGTAAGGTTATCACCTCCGGTTCCGTCCCGCCCCAAGGGGCCCCACATCCACCTGTGTGGAATGAAACTATCACAAACTGATGATGTACAACTATGGAGACTGCTTAGGGCTCTCTCTTCTCTCTCTCCCTTTGTCTCACCTTCTCTCAAACTATAAAATAAATCTTGGAGAAAAAATAACTTTTGGTTGAGAGACTAATATGCATTAGATAATTTAAAAAGTTAACATCCTTTGGAAAGAAAAATAGGATTTATGTTTTTTGTAGGTTTGAGATACAATCTTTATACTATATTATAAATGGGACCTCCGACCCCAGTGAAGGACAGAGGTTCTAAATATACTATTATTACAATCATGGCTTGCTCTGTGACCCTAAGCACAAAGGTTCAGGTTATTCTTAACCCTCTGAATTAGATTATTCTTCTTTGGTCTAACTTAAAGAGTTTTGGAGATAATTAGATGAAATATGAAGTACCTATTCAAATGAGGCACTGATTGAACAGCCAATAAAGAGTGTTTTATCAAGCAATAATTGTGTTAATACTGGAGTTTAATATTCCAGGGGAAATTTGGGAAGCCAGTGCAAAATACATGCCTGAGCTAACCCATTTGAGATGAGGAAGCTGGAGTTCTTATACATCAAATCCCATCAGTTACTGAATGAATTTTGTTTCCTGCTTGTGTCAGTTCTGTTGCGAATCTGTTCTGCCACTTGGATAGCAAAGTAGGCTCAAGCAACAACAAAAACCTCAAAGAAATGCAGGTGCTGGCAGTTTGGAAGTCAGGTCTGTGTGTGCTGAACTGGTAAGTGTGAGGGGCTGTGAGTGGGTCACTGACACACTGCTTCAGTTACGTTAACTCTTATCTGGTGGTAAATCCTAGAATTCTAGTATTCTCTCTTCTGGGAAATACCTGTTACTTTCTTTTAGGATGCATATGGGGAAACTCAGATTTTGACACAGAAACCTGCCAGTGTTTAGTAATGTCAGTTTTGGATTTTGGCTAGTCTAGTAGATGTGTACTGGTATCTTACTGTTTTAATTTGCAGTTCCTTAACTACATGATATTACCGTATTTTCCGGCATATAAGAAGACCGGGCATATAAGACGACCCCCTAATTTTACAGTTAAAACATAGGTTTAGGCCTATATTCGCTGTATAAGACGACCCCCCCACTTCCGAGGCTGTAGTCTTATACAGCGAATATAGGCCTAAACCTATGTTTTAACTGTAAAATTAGGGGGTCGTCTTATACGCCCGGTCGTCTTATACGCCGGAAAATACGGTAAATGTCTTTCCATATGAGTATGCTTATGTGCTATACATACATGCATACATGCACACACACACATATAAAGGGTGTCCCAAAATTCACGCAAGATTTGAATTTTGTGTCATTTGTGCGGTAAAGTGTTGCCAACGAAACAAAAAAAGACAGCATGACAGCTGGCAGTTCAGGATTATTAAAAATGGAGTGCTACATGAAAGAACAACACGTTTTCATTGTTGAACAATGAAAATTTACAATTTTTAATTATAAACCTGTGCTTTCTATCAAAATTCTTTTTTTTTTAAGATTTATTTTTATTGTTTTTGACAAAGATACAGAGACAGAGATAGAGAGAAGGGGGAGGGCCTAGAACTGTCTCCCCAGTTGTACATCATTGGTTTTTCCACATAATTTCATTCCACAGGTGTGCACAGGGCTGCACAGGGCAGGAACTGGGCTGGGGTCTCGCCCCAGTGAGAACTGAACTGGGTGCACTCCCCAGTTCAGCATATGGGTCCACACGGGCTGGGGCCGGGATTCGCTCCTCGGTCCCAGGGCTGCAAAGTGAGCTCTTAACCCATTGAGCCATCCCAGCTTCCTCCTCAAAATTACTTCTTGCGTGAATTTTGGGACACCCTTTATATACACACACAATATATGAGGGCTGTCCAGAAAAAGAAATCTGACCATTGTCAATATAATGAGAATGGTTAAATCTGACCATTGTCAATATAATGAGAATGGTTACATGGTTGAATACTTTACAGACAGCCCATATATATATATATATATATGTAATGTTTGGTGATGTGTTTGTTCTTCAGTCTTTTGCCTGTTTGTTAAATTGGGTTGTTGTTGTTATTCTTGTTGAGTTTAAAATGTCCTTTGTGTATTTTGCATAACAGCCCTTTAACAGATATGTCTTGTGCAAATATTTGTATTTTTTCCCAGTCTGTGGCTTGTCTTCTCATTCTCTGGAGAGTGTTTTTAGTAGAGCAGAAGTTTTTGTCTTTAATGAAGTCCAGCTTACCAATTAAGTGTCATCACCGTATGCAAGTATGTAAATTTTCTCCTATGTTATCATCCAGGAGTTTTATAGTTTTGTATCTTACATTTAGGTCTATGATCTGTTTTGAGTTAATACTTTTAACAGTGTGAGATCTATGTGTACATTCTTTTTTTTTTTTTTTCATTTAGATGTTTAGTTTTTCTAACACCATTTGTTGAAAAGATTTTCCTTTCTCCATTGTATTGCCTTTGCTCCTTTGTCAAAAATCGGTTGCTTGTATTTATCTGGATTTGTTTCTGGGTTCTCTCTTCCATTTCATGGATCTATTTGGATATTTTTTTCATGAATACTACATTGCATTGACTACTGTAGCTTTATAAGTCTTAAATGTGGATAGCATTAGTCCTTTGACTTTGTTGTTTTCCTTCAATATTTTATCAGCTGCCCTTTGTCTTTTGCCTTTTTGTATAGATTTTAGAATCAGTTTGTCAATATGTACAAAATAACTACCTGGGATTTTGATTGGGATTACGTTGAAATCATAGGTCATGTTCAGAAAAACTGATAAAATATTATTAATACTGAGTCTTCCTATCCATGAACATGAATATCTTTTTATTTAGTTCCTTGATATATTTCATCAGAGCTTCATTTTAGGGTTTTCTCACACAGATCTTGTATGTATAAATGTCTTATAAGATTTATACCTAAGTATTTCATTTTGGGTATGCTAATATAAATGGTGATGTGTTTTAAAGATTTATCTTTATTGTTTTTGACAGAGAGACAGAGAAAAAGGAGAAGGCCCAGAGCAATCTCCGTAGTTGCATGTCATTAATTTTGTACATAGTTTCATTCCACAGGTGGGGGTGGGGCTGTGCAGGGCAGGAACCAGGCCAGGGTCTCACCCTGGTGAGAACCAAACTTGGGGTCACACCCCAGTTCAGCATATGTGTCTGCATAGGCTGGGGCTGGGATTTGATCCTTGGACCCCTGAGTTGCAAATGAGTGCTCAATCCTCTGAACCATCCTGGCATCCCCTGGTGATGTATTTTTAGTTCACATTCCACTTGTTTATTGCAACTGTATAGGAAAGCAGTTGACTTTTGTGTATTAACCTTGTATCCTACAACCTGGCTAGAATCAGTTAGTAGTTACAGGGGTTTTATTTTTTGTGTGTGATTCTTTTGGATCTTTCCCATAAATAATTGTGTCATCTGTGAACTAAGGGTTTTATTTTTCTTACAAACCTATATATCTTTTCTTTCTTCTTCTTGTCTTACTGTATTAGCTAGGATTTCTAGTATGTTGAAAAGAAGAGATAAGGTGATGTTTTGCCTCATTTCTGATCTTAGCAAGAAATTTTCTAGTCTCAGCATTAAGTAAAATTTAGCTATAGAATTTTTGGAGATAAGCTTTATCAAGTAGAGAAAAGTCCCTTTATTCCTAGTTTACTGAGAATTCGTATCATGAATAGGTATTGAATTTTGTGAAATGCTTTTATGCATCGATTGATAATGATCGTGTGTTTTTTCTTTTTGATGTAATGCGATGATGATGATGATGATGTGATACCTGTTGATGTGGTGGATTACATAACTGAGTTTTGAATGTCAAACCAGCCTTGCATACCTAGGATAAATCCCACTTGGTCATAGCATATGTCTTTTTGTATATTGTTGAATTTAATTTGCTGATTTTTTTTGAGAATTTTACATTTATCTTTATGACAGATACTGATCTGTAATTTTCTTTTCTGGTAATGTCTTTTGTTTTACTATCAGGGTAATGCTGGCCTCATAGAATGAGTTGGGAAGTTGTCCCTCTGCTTCTATCCTCTGAAAGAGATTTTAGAGGATTGGTCAAATTTCTTTTTTAAAATTTTGATAGAATTTACCAGTGAAACCATTTGGGCTGGGTACTTTCTGTTTTAGAAGATTATTAATTATTGATTGAATTTATTTAATATATAGAGTCCTATTTAGATTGTTTATTTGTTTTTACGAGGGTTTTGAAAAATTGTGCATTTCAAGGAACTGGCCCATTTATCTAGGTTAGCCTAATTAGGTTGATCTTTTCAAAAAACCACTTTTTGGTTTCATTGATTTTCTCAATTGCTTTCATGTTTTCACTTTCATTGATTTCTGCTTTAATTTTTATTATTTCTTTTTTTCTACTTACTTTCAATTCAATTTGCCCATTTTCTAGTTCCCTAAAGAAGCTTTTCTTTTTTAAATTAAATTGATTGGGGTGACATCGGTTAGTAAAATTACATAGATTTCAGGTGTACAATTCTACAGTATATCATCATGTGTTACATAGTGTGCTTACCTCCCAGAGTCGGTTCTTCAACAAGCTTAGGTGATCGATTTTTAGTTCTTATTTCTAATATACACATTTAATGTTTTGAATTCTGTGCTTTTCTCTTACGCTTTCCCCTATACACATTGTTTTCACTGCATCCCACACATTTTAGTGGCTTGTATTTGCATTTTCATTTAAGTTCATAGTATTTTAAAATTTCTCTGGATATCTCTTCTTTGTCCCATGTATTACTTACAAGTGCGTTGTTTAATCTCAAAGCATTTTGGGATTTTCCTGTTAGTCTTTCTGTTACTGATTTTTTTAATTTTGGAAAGGTTTTATGTTTTAATTACAGTTGACATTCAATATTAAATTAGTTTCAGGCATACAGCATAATGGTTAGACATTTATATAACTTATGAAATGATCATCCTGATAAGTCTAATACCCCCTGACACTGTATATAACTATTACAATATTATTAACTATATTTTATGCTGTACTTTACATTCCTGTGACTATGTTAATTTGTAAAAATGTTATTACATTAATTTTTTTTAATTGTTTTTGTTGTTGGAAATGGAACACTATATAATGGTTTATGTTCTGTTAAATTTATTGGGGTGACATTAATTGATACCAATTACATTGTTTCCAGGTATACAATTCTATGTTACAATTTTTTTAAATTTATTTTTTAATTACGTGATATGCAATATTATATTGGTTTCAGGTGTGCAGCATGGTTATAAAGCAGTTACATAACTTACAAAATCCTTATTCCAATACATCTGGTTTCCATCTGACACCATCTATAGTTATTACGATATCATTGATTGTATGCTCTTTGCTGCACTTTACATCCCTGTGACCATCCTGCAATCATGAATTTGTACCTCTTAATTTCTTCCCCTCCTCCACCCACCCACCCCTCCAGCCGTCCTCCCATCACCACAGTCCAGCACCCATCTGATACCACACACTGTCATTGCAACATTGTTTACTATATTCCCATGTTATACCCCATATCCCTATAACTATTACTTTGACACTCCACTCACTGAAGTACCCCTCATGTCTTTTGATTGGAGCTATTAATCTGTTTCACTTGAAAGTAACAGTTGATAGATATGTAGCTATTGCCAATTTATTATTCATAATTTTTGCTCCCTCCCTGTTATCTTAAAGAAGTCCTCTAACATTCCTTATAGTGCTGGTTTGGTGGTGATAAACTCCTTTTTTTGTCTCGGGAGCTCTTTATCTGTCCTTTTGAATTATAGCCTGGCTGGATACATTAATCTTGGTTGTAGATCTTTGGTTCTCATCATGTTGAATATTTTCTGTCAGTCCCTTCTGGTCTCCAAAGTTTCTGTTGAGAATCAGCTGACAGTCATATGGGTATTCCCTCATTCATTATTACTTGCTCTCTTGCTGCTTTTAATGTTCTCTTTGTTTTTAATTTTTACCATTTTAATTATGATGTGTCACAGTGTGGGCCTGTTTGGGTTCATCTTGTTTGAAACTCTGTGCTTCCTGGACTTGTATGTCTATTTCCTTTGCCAGGTTAGGAAATTTTTCAGTCATTATTTTTTCAAAGGAGTTCTCACTTCCTTGCTGATTCTCTCCCCTTTTTGGCATTTCTATGGTGCGAATGTTGTTACATTTGATGTTGTCCCAGAGGAATCTTAAACTATCCTCATTTTTTGTATTCTTTTCTCTGTTTATTGTGATGTGTGTTTTCTGCTATCTTTCCTTCCGAATCCTTGATTCACTCACACCTGGGTATCATCTAGTCTGGTGACTCTTCCTCTTCTGTTGAAATTTACACCAAGTTGTTTGAGCATTCTTATAATCATTGTATTGAGCTCTGTCTCTGATAGATTGTATGCTCTGTCTTGTTTGTTGTGATTTTCTGCTTTTCTTTCTTTTGAACTGTATTTCTTTGATTCCTCATTCTGGCAGCCGAGTCTCTATAGATATTCTGCTCCTTAAATGGACACTGCTGCTGTTTCTTCTGTGGCTCACTGCTAATGTGGGTGGAGGTGGGGGAGCAGAGATCTGAAAGGGGGTAGGAGAAGGTGACCAGTGCCTTTGTTTTATACCTGGAGTTGCAGTCCACGCTTGCAGTACAGGTATACATTTTCTATGTTTGGTTTGCCCTACAGTCTCTGCCGTGAGTTTTGGGATCCTTTGTTTTATATGCTGATTTCTCAGGCAGATCTGCTCATGGCCAGAGAAGTGCACTCCAAGCCTTTTCTCTCCTTCTCTTTCCTGGGCCGGAGAGGTTGGGTTATGGTTTCCCACTGCCCCTGTCGCTACCCCTCCACTCAGAACCAGAGTGAATTAGGACTGTGGTATCTCACTGCACTGGGTCTGCACCTCCTATAGGTACTTTGGTGTGATGCGTGGTCTCTTAACTGTGTTTTTGAATAATGTAAGTAATCTTTTGTTAACTAATAGTTGTTTTATTTGTTGTAACCCCCAGGGGAGTTTTTCAGGAGTGCCTCTCATGCCGCCATTGTTTTTTTAAGTCTATTATTGATTTTTAATTCAATTATGGTGTGAGAACAGACATATGGTCTTTTTTTTTTTCTTTTAACATTGTTAAAGTGTGTTTTATGGCTCAGAACATGGTCTTTTTTGGTGACTCATGTTAGCTCAAGAAGTTGTGTAATCTGCTGTTGTTGGATGAATTAGGCTTTAGATGTCAATTATTTCAAGTTGAAATGGTTGGAATATTTTCATAAACTAATTATTTTATAATCTTATGAACTGGATTAGAGTAGTACCTTTGCCAAAAGATAGAGGAGCTAGTCTAGTGTTCAACTCTTATTTTCAAATATTCATGAAAGAAAGGCTTTATATAGTTGTTTATCATCTCTGGCCTTTGAATATTGGGTTTTTAACAAGCTATTTATTTTAATAAACATATCAAGGTCTGTATATTTGGGACACTTATTTGAAATGTAGCAGATCATTCATATTTTTGATGATTTTGACCATTTCTTTAAATTGATTTTAGGTATTTAATTGGCTAATAGTGATTTCTGTTTTAGCAACCCAAACTTACACATAGTAAAACTGAGTAGCTACATTTTGTTATGTGGATTTAGATCTAGCATAGTTCAAATGACTTGTCCTATACTTGACAGAGGCTTGCATATAAAAGCCTCATGTAACAGTTTTTACATAGCGTTAATACCGTCATTCTTGTTTTCTTTTCTTTGGTGGTTCACTCTTATTTCAGCCCTTTAGCATTATTAAATTATTAACTAGCAAAGGAAATTATTCTACTGCTGGCTAAGTAATATTGAATAAAGACAGGTGTTTGTGGGCTAGAAAAATAAGAAAATTAAACCTTTTTCTTTGATGAGAGATTGATATGCCATTCTCATTTCATGTAATTAGATGTTTTGGAAAGGAAATTGGGATTATATGACAGGAGTCAAGGAAGTTATTAAGCAGTCTCTGAAAACTTGATTGCCTTTGTGTTTTGACTAACAGTGTATGTCTTGTTTACAGTAACTGTAGTACTGAATGGAAGTGGCTTGCAGACAGAGCAAGAGTTGGCAGCCGATGGACATGGCTTCAAGCCCAGATTTCAGAACTAGAATACAAAATCCAACAACTAACGGATGTTCATAGGCAGATTCGTGCCTCCAAGGTATTGTCTGTGTTTTTCTATTTTTTTTTAAAACATATTACTGTTTTAGTTTTTCCTCATCTCGCCACACCAAATAATTGTTACCAGCTTTTATAAAAATGTAGTTAATGTTAAGATACGTGATATATTAATTGCAATAAATTGAAAGTATCTTTCTAATGCCTTTGTATTTATCATGATTTTTTTATCATACTTGAGCAACTCAGAACTTCTTTGTTGGATTTTAGTTAATAGGAATGATACACATTTTTTTGTATACCTCTACTTTGTTGCCATTTATTTTAACATATGCAAGAAATTCTGATTGTGTATTTTATTGGAACCTCCTTATAGTGTTTTGTTTGTTTTGCTTTTAAAAAAATTATAAGCACATAAAAATTTGCAGAAAGTAACATGATGATTACCTATGTACCCATTACAAAATTTAACAAATGTAAAACTTTTGCTAGTATGGGTTTAATTTCTAGAGTAATAAAGCCTTACCTGTAAGTTGAAGTGCTTGTATAGTACTTCCTGATCCCATTCTCTTTCCTCATGCCACTGTAACCACTATTCTGACTCTAACAGTTTTTTATATTATTTTTATCTATGTTTTTATACTGTTGGCACCTAGGTATCTATCTGTATCTACAAATAATTTTTATTTTTCATGCTTTAAAAGTCTATATAAATGATACATATTACAAAATCTTGAAACTTGGTTGGTTTTGCTCAACATAATATAGTATTTATGCATTTTTATACTTTCTGTATGTTATTTAATTGTATGAATGGAATGGAATTGTATAAATAGCGATCAATGGCAGGTTTACTTCTCCAATTTTCTTTTATAGACATTGTGTCAGTTTTTATGCCAGTTAAAACAATACTTTGCAATAACTATCTTTTATGTTTTTCTTTTATCACTTTATTTTTTTTAATTACATTTATTGGCATGACATTGGTTAGTAAAATTACGTAGGTTCCAGGTTCTTTTTTTGTGTTTTCTTGTGAGCCTGTGGAGAGCATCTCTTGGACCTTAGTTCTTTCTATCTTCAGGTTTCTTATACTCATTGATGTAACTGGATAATCAATATTCCCACTGGCCAAGGGCACAAGAGCTCCTGTTTCTCCACATTCTCGACCACATTTTATATATATATATATTTTTTTAAGTTTTTTTTGTTTGTTTTAATATATATTCTTTTATTTATTTATTTTGACAGAGGAGAGAGAGAGGGAGACATACAGAGACAGAGAGAGAACCGAACTAGGGGAGCTCCCAGTTCAGCATATGGTTCCGCACGGGCGGGGACTTGATCCTCGGTCCCCAGCGCTGCAAAGCGAGCGCCCAACCCACTGAGCCATCCCGGCTTCCCCACATTTTATATTTTTTGGCCTCTTAATTTTTCCACTATCAAGGGTCTGAAATATTGTCTTATTGCTGTTGTAATTTGTTAGTGAATATTGTGAATCTGGGCCTCAGTGTAATTATCAACTGTTTTTTGTTTTGTTTTGGTCCATGAGTTAGCATATTTTTTACTCTTTTTTTGAGGCAGTGGTGTTGTGCATGTGTTTGTGAATTTGGATACTATTCTTGGTCAGTTGTAAATATTACAAATCTTTTATGTTGTATCTTGTGTTTTCATTAAAAAAAATTTTTTTTTAGTGTATCTATTTTTGTACAGAAAGTTTAGATTCAGTGTAATTTTATGGACTAATGTTTTCCTTTGTGGGTTGTTTTTTACTGTGTTTTATTTAAGATATTCTATCTCTAATATTAATTTGATATTTGTTTTGAGGTAGTGATGTAATTTTGTCTTTTTCATTTTGATAGCCCAGCAGCGTGTTATAAATTACAGTAGTTCAACTTTGCCTTCCAGTGTAAATTACCACTTTGTCACATATTTAGTTATTAAATATGTATGAATCTGTTACTAATCTATCTTGATTATATAATTCTTTGTGACCTATTATTAATCAAATTTTGCAAATGCTCAATGTATAATAGAAAAGAATATATATTTGTTATTTGTTGATTATAGAATTCTCTTATTTGTTAGATTAAACAGGTTGACTTTGTTATATATTTTCTATATCTTTAAAAATTTAGCTCTTTAAATTTCTGATATAGGTTTGTTAAAAATGTACCCCCATCACTGAATTTTTCAGTTTCTCCTGGTAATTCTATTAGTTTTTGCTTTTTATATTTTGAAGCAATCTTGTTTGATAGATACAAATTTTTGTTTTTCTAAGTGTTTCTTTTATAAGTTATGTATAGCTAAAAAAAGCATCCACTCTGATTAGTTTTCATTTTGTATTGGCCTTATTTCTCCTTTCTCTCTACTTGTGTCTTGTTTTTCACCTCTCTTTTGTTGGGTTGGTACAATTTGCTTTCTTCCTTTCTTTTTCTCTGCTGGTTTGGGATCTTTACATTATAGTTTTATTCTTTGTCATTACTCCTAATTGTTAACATACTTCCTTAACTACAAATCTAACAATGAATAAAAGTTATCAGTATTTTTATACTTTTTTAAAAATTTTCTTTTTACTTAAAACATTGATCTTTATACTATTTAACTACTCGTTGAATATACTAGGGTTGTCTGGAAATAATCCAACCATTAATGCCTCTATTTTTCATATTACATGGCTGGATACTTTCCAGACAGCCTTCATATCTACTCCAATCTACTTATATTTCTAACAGGTTTCATTAGAAGTGTGGTTACTATTCTTTCGTGTATTCTACCTATAAAATTAGTTACAGGCTAAGCTATTGGTAACAAAGATCCCCAAGTATAATGCTTCAAAAGGGAGGGGACAGTACAGGCTAATGGGGCAACTTGGTTGTACAGTCATTCAGGGACTCAGGTTCCTTCTTGATGTTTGCTATCTTTCAGGGTGTGTTGACTTCTCTGTTGAACAGGGTTATAGTCATCTCATTTCAGTCCTTGGAAAGTGAGAAGTGCAGCATTGTTTGTCTTTTAAGTTGGTGATGACTTAATGGAAGTTGCACCAGTTGGCTCATAGTTCATTGGGCCAAATTTGGCCACCTGGCTACAACTAAATATATAGGAATGAAAGCTGAATAATACAGTCTTTGACTGAGAAGTTGTGTGCATAGCTAAAACTCCAGTAGGGGTGGGGTCTTATAGTTAATAGAAATGGTAAATGAATACTGGGAAGGATTTGCAGTCTCTATTAACACATCACCTTTTCTTTATTGGTTTACTTCTTGCTAAAGGACATTATTTCGTACTTTCTAACATTAAACTCTGAACATTTAAGCTGTCTTTGTCTTTGTATATCTGCAAATTCCTTTACTGTACCCTCACTCTTCAGTTACGTTTTAGGTAGATCTACAGTTCTAATTTGATAGTTATTTTCCCTCAGCACTTTAAAGATCCTACTTCATTGTTTTCTTTGATATTGATGAGCAGTTGACTATCAGTGTACCGGTAATTGTTTTTTCCTATGTAAGTACTCTTGTCTTTTCTTTCTGGTAACTTTAAAATCTTTTGTTTATCTGATGTTTCACTTTTTTTTTTTAATAACAGGTGTTTAATTATGAATTTATCTTGTTCTCAGAGTATACATTTTAACTGTATAGGTCACTGAATTTTGACAAATATATGGTTGTGTAACCATCACCATGATCTAATTGACCTGTATTTCCAGGAAAGGAAAAAAAGTGCTTGTTGTATAGGAAATTTGATTAAAATGAGCTTACTTTCTCACACATTGATTTACAAGTTCTATCAGATATTCATGTTGAGATGTCTTAAAGGAGTTGGAAATACGAGATACTGTAGAAGAAGGTCTATAAGAAGATGCAGATTTGCCGTTATTTAATTAGAAATGGCAGTTAAAGTTATGTTGTAGCAATTTTTCAATTAAATGTATTTATCTTATTTTCTCCTCTTTTCCTGCATTCTTTCTCTATTTTCCTTCACACATAGTTATTAGGTACCTAATATGTCCTTAGTGTACAGCGGTAAACAAAACTCACAGATTTTTTGCATTTGCAGAGTTTATAGCCTATTGGGACTAAAAATTTAGCAATAACAGAGTTCTCCTACTATCCCATGCAATCCTATTTGATCTAAATATGGCTAAATATCTCTTTACAACTTTGTTTTTGTGGGAAACTGTATTCTACATGATGTAAATGTGGAGATAATATTATAAAGCAGATCATAATACAAGCTTAATGGTAATTGGCCTGAAAAGAAAAAGCCCATGAAAGAAAGGAGTTCTTGAACCATGGGGTTAGTCCAATTCCACGTAAGATATGCTTAAATTAAAGATTAATAAGTTTTAGGCTCTATCATGAGTTTATATATTATGGTGGAGGAGATAGACCATGTATATAGTTATTGCAATATAATGTAATATGTGAAGTGATACATATTAAAAACAACATATAGAAGTGCAACAGAGAGAATACTTAACTCTTATTTTGGGGGTTTGCAGGTTAGAGAAAACATCAGTAAAGAGCTGATACCTCAGTATAAATTTGGGGGATAAATAGCAGTTTGCTTGATGAATCCATGGAGCTGGCAAAGGGCATTCCTTAAAGGTTTGAAGGCATGAAACAGCATGATTTTTTTTAATTTTTTTTGTTAAGGAATGACAAAGAAGTATGTGATTGCAAGTAGCAGAAAGTATGAGTTGAACAAGAATAGAAGAGGAAGCTAGAAATTCATGAATGTTATTTAATGCATTGTAGAATTTGGTAGTAATGCTATAGGAAAGTGGATAGAAGGGTAGAAACAAAACCTTGGGCTTTCTGGTTGTGTCTTTTGGATTTGAAGGAACCAGTTCAAGAATAGTTTCCTGATGGAAGTTTCCTATTCAATTACTGTAGTTACTGTTTCTCATTTTTAACTGTCTTCACTGGGGCCTTCAGTTGTAGTGATTTCCCAGATAATTTCTTCTCTCTTTGATCACTTGCTTTAAAAGATATAATACTACAAGCATTTTTATGGCAAAAAGAGTTCTAAGAATGAGTTATGTATAAGACAGTTTTGGAATATTCAAGAAAGTGGGTTCCCAATTAAATTAATGATTAAGTCTTATGTTTGAATCTAGATAGCTGGTTCATATTTCTTTGATTTGGGGGAAACATTTTAATATTTTGTATATACTAACCAGTGCTATATAATTGTTGTTAAATAAAGTTTGATTATATGTTTTTTTATCTATTAGAATAAATTATTTTAAGGAAAAAAATCTATAAACTTTCCAATACTAATTTATATGACCTTGCTTTTTTTTGGGGGGGGGGCGGGGTTCAGGCTAGATATGTATCTGTCCTTTTGTTCCCTTAAGAATCACATTATATTTACTTTATGGAAAATGTTATTACAATGATACTATCAAAATACAATATTTATTTTGCTAGTTTCTATTTACATTTCTTAGAAATTAAGATGTTTAATTGCTTACTTATGTGCAATTTAGTCAAACTGTTATACTGAATAGGGGAAAACACTTTGTTTGCTCTTGAAGCTTCTTGAGTTAATAAGAAAAAACATTGAGAAGAGTGGTTATGGTTATCTTGAGTGAGATAGAACTTTCTGTTTAATATATCTTGAAAGGAAAGAAAAACAAACTCTTCTAGATGAAATTAGAGATAGGGAAAGGGAAAGAGATTGAGAGATATTCTTTTGTAAATATCCTGTTGAAATAAGTGCCAGTGTGTGACTGCTCAGGAGATGCACATTGAATAGATCTACTAGGAGATCTATAAATTTTAGGTCTTTAAGCTTGCCCCTTCTTTGACACATTCCAGGTGGCCGAAAGTTTGCTTAAATTTTTAGAGAGAAGAAAGCAGATATTAACAACATCTTTTCCTTGTTCTTGCAACAGGATTGTCAACACATTACAACTTTCCTGTTTATCCTTTTCTCTGCTTCAGCTTTTCACTAAGACAACAGCTTTTCACTCTTAGAAAAAATATTAAAATAATTTTTCTTGGTCAATAGGCTATGTTATATTAAACGGTCTCCCTCTTTTTTTTTTTTAAAGATTTATTTATTGTTTTTGACAGAGAGAGAGAGAGAGAGAGATACAGAGTCAGAGACAGAGAGAAGGGGAGGGCCCAGAACTATCTCCATAGTTGCACATCATTGGTTTTTCCACATAGTTTCATTCCACAGGTGGGCGGGGCTGCACAGGGCAGGAACTGGGCCGGGGTCTCGCCCCAGTGAGAACTGAACTGGGGGCACTCCCCAGTTCAGCATATGGGTCTGCTCCGGGCCGGGGCCAGGATTCGATCCTCAGTCCCCGGGGCTGTAAAGTGAGCGCCTAACGCACTGAGCCATCCCAGCTTCCCCGGTCTCTCTTTTAAGATTTCTTTTTTGTTATCATGTAATAGGGTCTTCCACATTTTAAATTGTACATTTTATGTGTTTTAAATTTTTCATTTAAATTTTTGCTTGAAATTAGCCTTGGTGACTTTATGTAAGTAATAAAGATATTGCTGAAGCACTTCATTTTTTTATACCATGTCTTCCCTACGAGACCTTGGAGTTGGGGTGAGGACTTCTGGTGTTATTATTATCAAAAACAGTTGTCTTCTTTGGAACAGTTGACTTCCTTTCACCTTATGCTAGAGTTTTCATTTGTGTCCATTATCATAATTCATCTTTCTAAAGAATTTTTATATTTTTGCCATTTACCTTTTTTAAAAAATCTATCATTAGACCAGTTCTTATTTTTTAATTTAGCTTTATTGAGGTATAATTAACTAACAAAATTGTAAGATATTTAAGTGTGCATCATGGTGACCCAATATGTAAGTATTATTTTCCTGATTTTTAAGAACATAAACTATATTTCTGCTCTGTCTCCAGAGGATTTACTCCTCTTGCCTTTCTTCTCTGTTCTTGCCCATGGCAGAGAAAAATCATAATCCATTCTTCTCGCACTGTGAGAGTTTGTCCAGGGCAACAGTTTAACCTCCCTGGCGGTATGATTATGTCAGGAATTTTGTACCAAAAGTGGTACCTTTTTTTTGCATGGAAATTTGGTGTTATGTATTGTAGGCCTGCAATTCTTAGTAATTACTTACTTAAACCTGAGCAATGAAGACTCTAGTAGACAACCTGGATGTGATAAAGTATGAAACACAAAATCATGAATTATAATCTAATAAATAATATAATTTTATTCAATAATGTAATAAAAAATAATGAGATTTGTCAAACAAAGAAAATTCAGTAAACATCCTGAGTGTGATAAATTTTGAAACATGGCACTGCACACAGTCCGACGTCACAGTCAGGGCAATGGAATCTGGTTTCTTTTCGAACTTTCTTTCCATTGCCATCTCTCCTTGAGCAGTACACCACACACATCCTGGTAGGTGCTGCCTTTTTCTGTGGTTGGCGGGATGTAGTCCATGAAATGGCGACCAGTCAGGCGTTCTGGATTGACAACGTCAACAGCACGACGTCCAGATCTGTTCATGGCTACTGATGGCGTTTGGTAGTTGATAAAAATCTGCTCAGCCACCTTCCAGATAAACTCAGAATGAACAAGAGGCTTGTCACTCTTTGCTCCGTGAAGGATGTACGAATTCCAAAGGCATTGTTCAAGAAGATGCCTGAATATCTTCTTATAATATTTTTTTTGTTGTTTGCGCATACCGGATAAAATGTCATTGCCTGATCGGCTTTGTTCACACCTCCCATGGTGTTATTATAGTCTATCATGACTTGCGGCTTCAGCACATCTTTCCCACCTCTTGTGTGGACCATGCCAGTGGACAAATTATGCACAGTGCTCATAAGACACACATCCTTCTTGTCTCGCCATCGCATTGCCATCACCTTACCCTTTTGCCAGGCAACCCTTTCTCCGGTTTTGAGTTGTTTCTTGGCAAACGTAGATGGCATGCCATGTCGATTAGGCTTGACTGTACCATAAGCATCGGTCTTGTTTTTTATCAAAACCTCATACAGTTCCGGAGACGTGTAAAAGTTGTCCGTGGTCACACAATATCCCTGGTTCAGCAACGGCTCCAGCAGTGTAAGGACAGATGATGTGGCCATCCCATAGTCACTGTACCTGGGGTTGTACTGCGTGCCTTTACCGGTGTAAATGACCGAATTCCAGATGTACCCGGTGGATAACTCGCAGAGCATGTAGTATTTGATGCCAAACCGCGCTCTTTTGGACGCTATGTACTGGATCCAGCTTACGCGACCCTTGTAGGCCATCAAGCTTTCATCCACACTGACTTCCTGGATCGCGGGGAGAAAATAGGTGAAGTCTGCTGTATGCTCTGAAGTTTACCCCACTCCTAGACATGAAAATTAACCCCGAGTCATGCTCGGGAACACCGCCAAGGAGGTTAAGAGGAGAAAAACAGATTATGAAGTTGACTATGAATGTTTCCCCTGTTGAATTTTAAAAGTATTATTCTTCATTAAAGTAACTATAGTAGGATCCCTACTTATAAAAAGGTAGTATTCTATTCTATAGGTTTGGAAATACAGCTTTTGAAATTCAGAATCAAATTTTTTTTTTTATTTTTAGAAACAGTATTATGAGTAGGAATACGAAATCAGGCAAGTTCACAGCAGCTTATCCCATAATATAAACTGTAATCAAACCAAAGGGAATTACAATTAAATTGATAATGGTAAAAGCTTTTATTTCTTTTGCATGCGGTACTTGCAAAAAAAACCTAGTAAGAGACTTGTACAAATTTTGAATGGACATTTCAGATCCTTTCAGGAGTTTTCGAGATTGATTATACTATATTTACTAAGTCTAATTTAACTTTTAAAATAGTAAATGAAACAGTAACTCCTTTTTAATATATTTCTTTAGCTTTCTTTTTTCTTTTAAGATTTATTGTTTTGAGAGAAGGCGAGAGCATGAGACAAAGACAGGGACAGAGACAGAGAGAGAGAATGGGGTGGGGTGGGGTAGACAGAGCATTCTCCACAGCCGCACATCATTAGGTTGTGATATAGCTTCATTCCACACAGATGGATGTAGGGCCTAATGGGGCAGGAAACGAACTAAAGTCCTCCCACATGGGAGTCAAGAACCTTCTCACACCAGGCCATCCCTGCAGTTACCAGTTGTGCTGCAGTTCAGCATATGTGGTTGCAAGACCAGTGCTCAACCTGTTCAGCTATCCCGGCATCCTCTTTAGATTTCTTGACAGCCATATTTGTGCATGCTAGGAAAATAGTTATTGAGGTGGGATCAAATATTGTATGCCCCTTCTCTTTGTAAGGTTACTAACACTGTTGTAAGTATAGGTTAAAAAAAGAAAATAATAATAATAATTTGTCACTTTTGCCAAGCATCAATAGTAATATATTACTAAAAAATAAAAACCATGTTTAATACTTTAGATGAATATGTTCATTCTAAAGTTATATATTCTTTAAATTATAGAGTAAACTAAATCTATTCATATATAGATAGCATATTATAATCTATAGGCAGTTTTCATCTTGTAAATAGCACTCATATATGATACAGATGGCTCATAGCAGTCATTTAAGTTGTTCCATCTTGAAATACATTAATGATTTAGTCTATTTTTCATTATGAGAACATAATATATCAACTAGTCTATAGGAGCTTACTGGCAATTTGCAAAAATTGACATCTACATATATATTATATAATGATACATATTATTCTTTGCAGGGAGACGTGGTAGAAGGGTTAGTGAGAACTGACTATGAAATCATTAAGATCATATCTGTGCACTCACTTCTTTTTCTCCTTTGTCTTCTGTCTCCATTCTTTCTGAAAGGCCTAAGGGTGAGAACCTTTGGAGTGAAGAAGCTGGGGAATATGGGAGAAAGTTTATCAAGTGAGTTGAGGAAAAAGTATGTGTAACAGGTTGTACCAAGGCCGCTAGATCCCTATTTATTCCTCTGGTAACTTACATTTCAGAAAATACCCAGTCAAAGTTGAAAACATGTCTTTATATTTAACTCATCTACCTTGTAAGCAGCAAGAGCTTTGATTGACCAAGGGAGTACTTCTCAATGGTGCAGTCTTGCCTGTGTATGCTATCTGGCGGCAGCAGGGTTGGGGCTCCTTACAGCGTCCTAAAGGAGTTAATATAAAGTTAGGTTGTTGTTGGATGTTTTTAAGTTTGGTATTTTAATTTATGAAATTGGTATTTTAATTTATGAAATAGAAAACTCAAATGGAAATACTAATGACCAAAATAACAGATTATATCAGGAAATGTTCTACAAATTTTTAGTCTGAAATGTTCATGTTTTAAGTGTAAGCCTTGAACTTTACTCTAAATATGTCATGCTTTTAATGCGAATAATAGAAACTAATAAGAAGAAAAATAGCTGCATGTGCATAGTTTATGACAGTATTTTACAAACCTAATCCTTCAGACATACATGTTATTTTAGCTGCACATATTTTGAATCAGCTAATCTTTTACAGAGTTAAATTGTATTAAGTGTGTAATTTTCTGATTTCCAAGAAGCAGGGTTTCAAGTGCATTGTAATGTTAAGATTGATTTAGCAGTCAATTTGTTTTCATTTCAACTCTTTAATTCCTGTTTGCCTAGGGGATAGTGATCCTAGAAGAATGTCAACTTCCAAAAGACAGTTTGAAAAAACAAGTACAATATGCAGACCAAGCAACTTCATTAGACACTACAGGGAATCTCCAGATTCCACAAGACAGTCAAGATCCTTTACCAGAACAAGATTTTGAAATGTCACCAAGTAGCCCTACACTCCTTCTTCGCAACATAGAAAAACAGGTAATGAGAAATAAGAGTAAGGTGTGAGGAGCATAAAATGACTTTTATTTGAGTTCATAAACTGTTTGAATAAATGTATGTGTCTGCTTTGGGCATTGATTAGAGTTGGCAATTTGACATAAAATACATGTAAAATATTTTTATGACTAGTATTTATTATAATATTGATATAATTAAGATTATTTAAATATAGTATTTAATGTATTAGCACATAGCCATAGGGTAAATCTCAATTATACCAAGACTGGAAAAATATTTTTTCTAACAAAATTGACCATCACTGATTTTTGTTCATAGGAAAGAACACTGGTATCATTTAATAAATCTGAATGGTTGTATTGATTAATTTAGTGATAGAGATTTTTAGCAAAATATTGGAATATGGTTCTTTCATAAAACATATCATGTAAATAGGAACTTGAATAAGTTCCTAATAAATACCCTGATTCCAAAGCCTTTCCTGGTATTTAAATATTATTATTGTTGACTCCAGAGGTTTAATTATTGTATTCTGTCTTATCTACAATAGACTATCCATTTACCAGAACTCAAGCAGCTAGCACTCAAGAAATTGGCAACTGTTCTAATTTTTTAGGTTGAGATTTTTCTGGTTTCTTGAGTTTCAGTTAACCAAGAGTCTACTTACATTTATCCTGCATCTACCAGTCCCCATGGGTGCTGGTTAATTGAAAGGCTACATCTTTTATCTTTGTATATCAAACCACTTATTTTGATTTAGACTTTAGTGCTCTTGAACAAACCTGGTTTTCTAGGAGTTTGTTACCTTGCAACCAGACTGAATCTCCTAGGCATCTATACCTGGTAGGAACCACAGTTACATGATTACCGTACATTGTTCCACTGGGTAGTATGGATTCATGCTTGCCCATATCTAATTTTTGGGGGGTTTTCTGACATACATTGTGAAATAATTTAGTATCAGATTACTAGTATCTCACCTCTGGTAAATCAGAATATGGTATAATTTTTCCCACCCCATATTTGTTAAATTTACTATTGCCTAGTTTTTCTTAATTGGAATGCATAATCAAATTAATTTTATGAATACTTTATAATTTACAAAGTTATTTTGCAATTATCTGATGTTAAATTGGAGTGCGTGTTAACATATAAGTGGTGTTTTAAATTAGTGTTGGTTATATTCCCACTTCTTTCTTTTCCCTCTCTTCATCCCATAGGATCAGTTCCCCTTCCTTTTGACCCAACTTGTTTCACACTCCAGAGTCACGTATTTGTTTGGCCAGTCAAATCTACTTTCTTTATCTGTAGGTCACTACTTATTCTTTGGAAAGGGATTTCTATTTACTGTGTTTTTTTCTTCTCCTTGCTAGTGCCATTTTGTTTGGTTGGACAGACATTAACATCAGAACTGGCTAATTGATGGAGTCCACTTCAAAATAAAATTATATAGCCCTTTGTTGAAAGCAATTTTTAAGAGTTTTAAGTTGGTGACAGCAGCTCATTAACCAAGTATGGACCCTTCTAAGTGTAGCCCTGTGCACTTGCACAGGTTGTTCACCCATGTATTTGGCCCTGGGTATTATGTTCATTTTAGGCTCCATTGCTGAAAGGAGTGCCAGAGGCTTTGCTAGACAAAGGATCCAGAGGTTGTAAGAACAATTGTAATGGCTCTAGACATCCGGAGAGTAAAGGAAGAAAGGGGCTGCAGCAACTGGTTGTAGAGGTCATTAATAAATTGCCTATAAACAGGCCATTTGTTCTTGAAACATATACTAAAAATATTTTTATAGGCCATTTTCTTAAGAATTAAGTTGTTTTTGGGGAAGCTGGGATAGCTCAGTGGGTTAGGTGCTCACTTTGTAGCCCTGGGGACCGAGGATCGAGTCCCGGCCCTGGCCCGTGCGGACCCATATGCTGAACTGGGGAGTGCCCCCAGTTCGTTTCTCAACGGGTGAGACCCCGGCCCACTTCCTGCCCTGTGCAGCCCCGCGCCCACCTGTGGAGTGAAACTATGTGGAAAAACCGATGATGTGCAACTGGGGAGACTGTTCTGGGCCCTCCCCCTTCTCTCTGTCTCTGTCTCTGTCTCTGTCTCTCTCTCTCTCTCTCTCTCTGTCAAAAAAAAATAAAAATAAGAAAACTTTAAGAATTAAGTTGTTTTCAAATACTTGTTAAGGAAGACAATCCAGGGGTGAGTTAAGTGAAAGGGGTAGCAAGCCTGATATGAAATTATACATATTTTTTTTAAGATAATCTATTGGAATATTGTTCACTGACCATAATGGAACTTGAATATATATATATTTCATATATATTTCATGTAATCCTTCTACTTGATTAAATTAATTTTGTTAAAGGAATGTTTTACGTACCAAACAAAATTTATTTATGTATCTCAAAAGCAACTAAAGAGTTGGCAGTTAAAATATCAGGGCACTATTGAATTGTAGACTGGTATCAGTTTTAAAAAAATAACTTAATTGATTTATAGTTCAACTTATTAATGTATAATTGCATTGTTAGATAATATATTTTGTTTATAAGTTGAAAGGTTGACTTTATTTTATAACTTTAGGTATTTTAAAATAAAATTCACACTTGGTGTATTTATATTAGAAACCTTGTTATCCAGGATGCTGGGATAGCTCAGCAGGTTTAGTGCTTGCCTTGCAACCCCAAAGTCTGGGGCCAGCCCTGGCTGAACTGCAGTGCACTGGTAACCACCAGAATGGCGACGAAGGTTCTCGCCTCCCATGCGGAAGGCCCTCAATTTGGTTCCCGCCCTTCACGGCCCCACATCCACCTGTGTGAAGTGAAACTGTCACAACTAATGATGTACAACTATGGAGACTGCTCTGTGCCCTTCCCCACCCCTCCTCTTTCTCTCTCCCTCTCTCACCTTCTCTCAAACAATAAAATCTTTAAAAAAAGAAAGAAACCTTGTTATCAATAGCTAGTGTTTTGACTTTTAAAGTTGATTAGTTTTTGTTTTCAGAGTTCAATTATGTTTCTCCTAATTTTACTTTATTCTAATTTTGACTTCAAGTTTCCTGTGTCAAATATGGACCCATTTATGTGAGATTTTATTGGGTTGGAGTGGTTATTACGGTAAAACTAAAGATTGGTTGTAAGTAATGTAGTTGTTCTGAGCCATTTACTCAGACATACTTGCCAGCGACCTCCAGTGGCCTCACATATTTTAGGTGATATTTTTGAAGGTAGAACAATGAGAAGAGTATGTCATAAATGTATTTGCATGAATAAACTAATGAATGCTTGATAAATTGATAAAGAATCTATTTGTATTGGTGATTTTAAAAATGAGCTTTAATGTAAAAGTGAGTAATAATTTTTATAATGAGGTCATTAGGTATGTATTTTTTAAGAAAATAAATGGTGAAAACATTTCACAGTCTTTATCACAAAAGTTTTTTTGAACAATTCAAATATTAGATTTAGTGCTATCATGTTCTTTAGTCTCATTTCTTTTATTTTTTTTTAAATATATATTTTTTATTGTTTTTGACAGAGAGAGAGAAAGAGAGAGAGAGATACAGAGACAGAGAGAGAACTGAACTGGGGGAACACCCCAGTTCAGCTCATGGGTTCGCACGGGCCGGGGCTGGGATTCGATCCTCAGTCCCCGGGGCTGCAAAGTGAGCGCTTAACCCACTGAGCCATCCCGGCTTTTCCTCATTATTTCTAATAGTGTGTTCTTAGTTTCATACAAGTTAGTTTCAAAAATAATAATTTCATATACCACTCTTTATCTTTAATAGAATTTCTTGCAGTTAATAAAAATGGTAAAATAAGTCTATATATTTAAAAAACTATACTCACACTATATTAAGTGAGAAAACTAGGTTTTAGAAAATTGAAGTGGCATGATTTAATTAAAAGTGGGTGTGTGTGAGCCTGTGCATGCCTGTTACATATATACTCATGCTCACAAAAACCCAAAAAACAGTCTAAAGGTATGGATACATACTAAGATATTAGCAACGGTTTTATCTGTGAAATATTATTACAGGTGATCTTTTCCTTTTTAAACCGCTTTATACTTCCCTTTTTTGCCTATAATGAATATGGACTACATATGTGTTATAAACAGTTGTCATTCTTTTTTAGACATACAATATTTTTATTGATGCGACCTATGTTTACTATAATTATAGGTGGTTGTTTTGAGAGTAATCTTGATTACACATTACAAATATATTTACTTGGGATAAGGGGCAATTAAAATTTTGGTACCTAAAAAAGCTGATATTTTTGAATTAGGAAAAATATTGAGAGACAGTGTGGCATGGATTCAAGCCTAAATTTGAATTCTAGCTCCATTTCTTACTAACTTTATAATCTTTAATCAGCTGCTTCTTCTTTCTTTGCTTGCAATTGGTATTATATATAAAAATATCAGTACATCTAATATTATGTATTTTACAGGTTAGTTGTAAACATTACAAGTATTCTAGTGCCTAGTATAGTGCCTGGCATATAGTACATACTTAATAAATTATAATTATGATTTTTTATTATTAATTTGACTGCCTTTAAGGAAATATATAGATGCTATTAGCTGAGTTTAAATGTTTTAGAGGGTAGGATGAGTATAATGTTTCTAAAAAAGGACAAAATGATGTGGAAAAGAAGTACTTTAAAACATAGATTTACTTATAATAAATGGAAAAATCTGTAATTGTGTACATCATTTTTTATATTAAAATATTTACTAAAATATAAACATTTACTTCTTGAGAAGTTAAGCATTTAAAAGACACTGAAGGCCTGACATTTAGCTCATTTCTTGCTTGACAATAGTAAAAGGTTGACTTTTTCTTGCAGAGTGCACAGTTGACAGAGATCATCAACAGTTTGATTGCTCCTCTCAACTTGTCCCCAACTTCATCACCCCTCTCCTCCAAATCCTGTAGCCATAAATGTTTGGCTAATGGCATTTCTAAGAGGTAGGTATCAATAGGATAGTTTTGCTTGTAAATTTGGATTTACCTGTTTTATTTTGTTTTTATCTTTTAAGTATTTCAGCTGCTTTTTCCTTCTTAAGCATTATGAGAGTACAATCAATCAATACACCATGGATACGTTTTTATATAATATCAAACATATGTAATTAAGGTAACTATAAATCTGAAAATGAGAGAGAGAGCTTTCTAGGAAGTTTTATAATTCTTCTAAAAAAGAAAAGCAATGATATCATTTGCTACTGAAGTACTTCTTTATTTAACAGAACTTCCATTTTGTACATTTTATGTTCTTAAGCTCCATACTTCTCTTGCAATGTATTTTAAGAAAAAAAGACCCTATATATAGTTTGGGCACTGAATATCGATAAATAACATTTATAAAATCCAGATAAGTTATATTCAGCCAGTTTTTATCTCAACTTTTATAAGGTAAAATTATTTTTCTGGATGTAATTAATATAGTAATTCCTACACTCTATTAGCAATTTATTGTTATATCAGCAAATATACACACACACACATATACATACACATACACTATGAATTCTAATACTGTTTTGGGAACAGATTTGTTCTCTTTTGTTTACTTTTCTCTTTGAATTTTCTCTCTGAAAGGTACAATTAGAATTTAGGATGTTAATGTAATATAATTTTATGTGTGAATCTAATTTTTGTTTTTTAATACAATTATAGTGTAGTCTTCTTTGCTTTAAGTACCATAGATGACTAAGTGTAATTTAATATTGGGAAATATTTATATTAATAATTATGTGATTAATTATTAATTTAAAATGTTTAAATATAACTTGAAAGAAAAATTTATATCATGGTGAAAATAACACAAAGTAGCCATCACATTCTTAATGAGATTAGCGAATATAAATCAAATCTAACAATAGAAATGCTATTATTTGACTTTCAGTTCTAATTTGTTATTTTGAAAGTCTAATTTTCAGTACTTTTACATTTTTATATGTGCTGGGTTATTTATCCTCTATTCTGTTTTGGAAGCCGTTCTTTTATAGATTTTGCTTTATTTTTTGTTGACTTTATATTCACTTTGAAAATAAATGTGCTAAGATGTTATAAAGGACAACTACAATATCTTTATGTATGAGAGTGTATCCTAATTTAAGAAAGTCATAATTACCAGTTGAACCATTAAACATCATTACATTGGTGCATGAGCATTGTTATTTGAGGCTAAGCCTGTTTACCTAACCAGGTATTACACATATACTTAGGGGTGTGAGTGTGCGTGTACCTATTTACATTTTAATGTACTTGTCTGTATTTTTTGTTACTAATTCACAAGGTATTACATGATTATTTTCTGTATGCCATATACTTGCCATGTACTCAAAGTCGTAGGGATACAAAGATGAAGAAGGCAAAGTCTCCACTTTTAAATAACTAACAGTCTGAGTAGGTGAAACATGTAATTACCGGTATTTAAAATATCACATAATAATAATGGAATCACATGCACTTGTTGGAACATTTTGTTTTAATACCTGTCATAATTGAAAAAGATAACTCATAAACATACATAGAACCAGATGAAAACAATGCAACATTGGCTGTGTTTACTAAATCATACCTTTTCAATCCTGTTAGTTCACAGGTTCTTATTGAAATCAGGTAGCAATTGCCATCTTTCCATGTCAATTAGTTATTCCTACAAACTAATTGGAAAATTTATTTTTAAAAGTTTGTAACAAATTTAAAACCTACTAAAATTCTTTGATAGATTTAAAAGCAGATGAAAATTTGTTCTTTAACTTTTTGAAGTATGCTGATATATGTTTTAATTAATTTTACTAATAAATTAATTTGTTATTTTTGGTGACGGCATTTTTTCAAAATACTTTCTACATAACACATTTCTTAAAAAATTTTTTTATTTTAAAAGTCTGGTAAGTTTCTCACAGGTTTATTACTGTATTTTTTCATACCACTATAAAGGCTGGTATTAACTTAATCAAAATCCTCCCACTATCCTTTAAGTAGTTTGAATAATACACATGTATTATATACACATACTATTAAAAGTATTAAAGAAAAACAGATAAACGACAGTAAGTGATTCCTTTCTTCACCCCTCAAAATCAGTGGATTAGTAACTAAAGGAAAAGCATATAACTGGGATTTAAATCAAATGAACAGGTTATTATTGATTGTGATTTCAGTCAAGTCACTTGTTTTTTATGAGCCTTAGGGTTTTTATTTAACTTGTAAAATGTGAATAATATCTACCTCCCAGCTTTGTTATAGCAATTACATGATATAATACATTTCTTTCAAAAAGCATTTACTTTCACATTTTTTATTAAAATATTAAATTTTCCTTAAAGAAAAGATTATTTTATTTTTTAACATTGGCTTCTAGCAAACTTAGAATACATAAAACATTGTTTAAAATGTATCATTTATCTTTTTTCTGTTGTTAAGTTTATTGGGGTGACATTGGTTGATAGCAATTACATAGTTTCCAGGTGTACAACTCTACATGACATCGCCTATGTATTGCATTATGTGCTCAACACCCAGAATCAGCTCTCTTTCCATCACCATAGATTTAATGCCCCCTCCCAACCCCTTGATTTATCCTTAAGTAATAACTCTTTTTAAATGTTTTGTTACCAGATATCCAGCAGACTACTATGTGAAACAAAAGATTTGGGAAATACTCTGGTCTTATTAAAATTTTTCTAAAAATTCTATTTATGATAATATATACCATAAAATATTCAAATCTAGGAACACAGAAACTGGAATATGTTGCAGATAAGAGATTAATACTGAAGGAAAAGTAGAACAAATAAAATGGTAAATAATTGTATGTGTATATATAAAACAGTGGTAAAATATGTCTACTGGAATTAGGTCAAGAGGAAGGTAAATGAATTTAAATTATTCTCAGGAGGCTGATAAAAGTATGGATTTAACTGTCAGTCATTCTAAGTTAAGTATGAAGAGGAGGTTCACATGAGAGAAGAGGCTTCTTAGGTACTGGTAATGTTCCTGAATGTTGGTTATGGGACACTGGAGGAATAAGTGAGGCCCTACTTAATATTTGCAGTTTAAAAACATAAGATAATTTTTTTATGTACTTACTATAGGTATTGTATATTTTACAATAAAAAAGTTAAAAATTGGATACTAATTATATACTTAAAAAGAATAATTAGAAAATACAGTGGCCATCATAGGTTTGAGAAAAATATCTAAATGGCCTATTTATTTAAAACCTGTGAGCAAAATTTAACTAGTCCCACATTGTTAAAATTATAACCATAGAATATCAAAATTTTAAGACAAGTAGAAATGTGATATTTAATTTTTTGGAACTGAACTGGGGGCCTCACCACATTCGGGAAGCACACCTCAGTTCAGCATGTGGGTCCGCCTGGGCCGGAGCCGGGATTCGATCCTCGATCCTTGGGACTTCAAAGTGAGCGTTTAATCCACTGAGCCATCCCGGCTTTCACTGATATTTAATTTTTTGAAAGAGAAACAAAGATAATTAAATCTCAACATGTTACCTTAGAAGTTGGTGATACAGATTGATTCAGTTGTTAATTTTATAACCCTTGCCCCTTTCTTTCCGTCTTTTAATATTTATTTTTTATTGTTTGAGAGAAGGTGAGAGAGAAAGAGGGGGGAGGGCCCAGAGCAGTCTCCATAGTTGTACATCATTAGTTGTGACATGGTTTCATTCCACACAAGTAGATGTGCGGCCACACAGGCATGAAATGAACCACGGGCCTTCCTCATGGGAGACCAGAACCTTCACCACTGAGCTGGGCTGCAGTTCCGCATGTGGGTTTGCATGGGTCTGGGACCTGTTGCGCTATCCTGGCATCCCACTTGCTTGCCCTTTTCTTTATCTTTCAAATCGCTCTTAAGCTAGGATGTCTATTCTGTCTTTTCCAGTGAAAGCATTCATACATATATTTGTGGAAACCAAATGAAGAATGGCTAAAGAAAAGAACCAGTATCTATAGTGTATTTTTAACTGTTTCCTATGACTTGAAAATTACTCATGTGCAGTTGTGAATTTTGAGATACATACTCAGCTGAAATGTAAATTTGTACTAAAATGAAATTGTAGTACAAATGGCAGACCTAAAAAAGCAGTACAACAGTGGGAAGTTGCAGAATGTGGATATAGGCAAAAGGTCTATTTAAAAGTACTAGGTCCTCAAAAAACAAGGAATGGAATTGCCATGTAACTCAGCAATCCCTCTTCTGGGTATCTACCTACCCAAAAAAACCTGAAAACCTTAATCTGCAAAGATAATGTACCCCAATGTTCATCGCAGCACTATTCACGGTGGCCGAGTTGTGGAATCAACCAAAGTGTCCTCTGATAGATGACTGGATAAAGAAGTTGTGGTACATTTATACAATGCAGTACTACTCAGCAATAAGAAAAGATGAAATATAGCCATTTGTGATAACATGGATGGAACTTGAAAACATCTTATTAAGTGAAATAAGTCAGAATAAAAGAATCAAGAAACATATGACCTCACTTATTGGTGGAATATAAAACTGAAAGGAACAAAGAAACAAAGACTCATGGACACAGTCAATACTTTAGTGCAGGGGTGGGCAATTGTTTTGGCTCGGGCGCCGCTTTGTGGAACCAAAGGTTAGCGGAGGGTCACACCTTTTAAAATGATTGTATTTATTAGTTAACTTTGCATTTCAGAAAAGATATAAATTGTATCATAAAAATCAATAAATATAAATTAAATTATTAGCAGTTTTACTCAATTTATTGTGCTAATTTCATATCATCTATAACTGCAAACATATTTAATTTTAGAATCAATATAATGGGACAAATGTACCCTATCACACTTTTCTACAATTTTTTTTTTAATCAGGAGTAAGATTGCTTGTTGAAATTCTCATTACAGCCTGCAAGTTAATGTCTGTCAAAGAGCATCTATATTTACTCTTGTTGCTCTTCAAGCAAGAAAAACTTTGCTCACAAATATATGTACCAGTAGATCCAAATATAGAGAACATTTTCCCAGCAAATTTCCCAGAAATTTTTCAGCAGACAAAGATTTGTAAAAGTCAACTTAATGTTACAGCATTAAACATTTCTTTCACAGTGTGATCTGACTACATGTCAATAAGTTCACGCTGCAGCTCCTCAGGTGCTGTATCAACATCAGCAGTGATGAGAGAAGAGAGCAAATTAAATTTAGGCTCTATTTTCTTGAAGTCCTGAAATCTTCTTGTGACCTTGTCCTCCAAACTCTGCAGATGATCCCTAATCTTAGCAGAAACACTTTCAGGCACTTTCTGTTTTCCTAAATAAAGGGAAATGACAAAAATTGCCTTCACTTGCTTGTCTTGCAAAAAGACCTAGTTTTACTTATTTAAATGCAGATACGGGGAAGCTGGGATGGCTTAGTGGGTTAAGCGCTCACTTTGCAGCCCGGGGGACGAGGATCGAATCCTGGCCCAGCCGTGCTGACTCATATGCTGAACTGGGGAGTGCCCCCAGTTCTGTTCTCACCGGGGCAAGACCCTGGCCCAGTTCCTGCCCTGTGCAGCCCCGCCCACCTGTGGAATGAAACTATGTGGAAAAACCAATGATGTGCAACTATGGAGACTGTTCGGGGCCCTCCCCCTTCTCTCTATCTCTGTTTCTGTATCTCTCTCTCTGTCAAAAATAATAAATAAATCTTTAAAAAATAAATAAATAAATGCAGATACACTGCCAGCGTACTCCAAAAGGAGGGAGCTTCACTACAA
>PVKE010008083.1:0-48740 GCA_004027555.1 Craseonycteris thonglongyai | reverse complement strand
GAAAGTAACAAAGACACAGAGACCTATGGACACACTCAATAGCTTGGTGATTGCATGAGGGAAGGGGAGGAGGGGGGAAGAAGAAAGGGAGGGGACGTGGGAGAGGACACTAGCATTATGGACACACTCAATAGTTTGGTGGTTACCTGGAGATGGGGGAGAAGGGGGGAGGGAGAGTTGTGGGGGGAGGTGGGAGTGGGCACCGGATATATGGTGGTCGAGGAGAAGCTGGTTCTGGGTGGTGGGCACATAATGTGATGCATGAGTGATGTGATGTGGACTTGTACATCGGGAAACTATCTAATTGTTACCAACCAATGTCACCCCATTAAATTTAACAATAAAAAATAAATAAATAAATAAAAAGAAAAAAAAAACCTTAAAAATATCTTAACCACCTGTTAATAGGTTCTAAAAGCAAATGAATATAAAAAAATATACAGCATTGTTAGATGTCCAAATATAGTTTTATTATTATTAAAGTACTTGGATTCTACTGTGAGTTTTCATAAATTTATATTATTTTTTATTAATTTACTTAAAATATAATTATTTTTCAACCAAACTCCCAAGAATTTATGAATCACAGAATTCTCTTTTTTATGTTTTATTACTGATTCTCTCTTCCATACAAAAATCAAACAAATTTAATTCTCTGAAAATACTAATTCTGTGAAAACCCTGTAAATAGCATAAATTACTTAATAATTTGAAATATTTAAATAAAAAACTAAAACCTGTATGAGGCATTAAAAGGTAACATTTAAATGTCAGGATTCCTGGGTTTGGATCCTAGCTCTGCCTCTTAGGACATTGAGAAAAATTACTCATCCTCTCCAATCACGCATCTGCAGTTTGCTCATTTATAAAATTAGGAAGATAAAACTTCTTTGATCCCAGAGATTCTGTGAAGCTTAAATATATGTAAGACATTTATCAAAAAATGTCTGGTAAATGAAAATATGAGCTGTTGTTGTTTAAAAGTAAGATGGTTAGCATTTCTATTCCCAATATAAGTTCTTAAATTTTCACAGTGCCCCTTAAATACTTAGATATGTTTTGGCCAAAATCTTCATAGACAGACAACTGTCATAAATTTAGTCCTGAGCTCAAAATCAATATTCTCCCTCTAGATAAAAAATTTATACTACTGTTTGGCTAGCATTAGGAACTTACAATAAATAACCTAAAACTCAAAAATTATAAAAACATTTAAGTGTTTCCAAAAAGTAAGTTTATTTATTTATTTATTTATTTATTGAGCAAAATAATTTACTTTCTCTCTCTTTTTTCATATTTATTCTTTGTGTAAGAATAAAATACCACAATGAGATACCACCTCATACCTATTAGAATGGTTATAATCAATAAGATGAAGAATACAAATGCTGGAGAGGCTGTGGAGAAAAAAGAACCCTCATATACTGCTGGTATGAATGTAAATTGGTACAACCACTATGAAAGGTGGTATAGAGAATCCTCAAAAAATTAGGAATGGAATTGCCATATGATCCAACAATCCCTGTTCTGGATATCTACCCAAAAATCTTGAAAACCTTAATTCCCAAAGATATCTGTACCCCAGTGTTCATCGCAGCACTGTTCACAGTGGCTAAGTCATAGTCTTTTGATAGATGACCAAATAAAGAAGTTATGGTACATTTACACAATGGAATACTACTCAATGACAAGAAAAGATGAAATATACTCATTTATGACAACATGAATGGAACTTGAAAACATCTTATTAAGCGAAATAAGTCAGACTGAAAGAATCAAGAAACATATGACCTCACTTATAGGTGGAATATAAAACTGAAAATAACAAAAAAACAAAAATTCATGGACACAGTCAATATTTTAGTGGTTATCTGAAGGTAAGCAGGGAGAGGAGTGGGAGAATGGGAGGGGAGTATGGAGGGGATATCAAATATATAGTGATGGAAAGAGAGCTGATTCTGGGTGGTGAGCACATAGTGTGATGCATAGACAATGTAATGTAGAAGTGTACACCTGGAAGCTACGTAATGTTACGAACCAATGTCACTCCAATAAATTTAACAATTAAAAAAATAAAAAAAATAAAATACTATCTCTCTTAATTTTTGATCCTTGATTCCTTTCAGGTGATGTTCTTATGTTCTTTTGAATCATCACATTTTATATAATTATTTAACTTTATTTAAAACTTTCATTAAATTGGAAAATATGCTGCTTTTTACAGGCTGAAGACATATGGTAGGTATGTGTGTGTGCAAAGAGGAAAAAGAATATGTGCAAGGCAAGATAACCTATACCACCTTATTGTAGCATCTGGTATAAAGTAATGTAATTGTCTTTATTCCCCTCTGACCATAAACTGTTTAAGAGTAGGAATTAAGTCCACCCCTCCCACTTGACATTGTGTACTGCACATAGGGAACCTGATTAGATTACCATATTTTTTAAATTGTTTTTGACGGAGAGAGATAGAGAGATAGATACAGAGACAGAGAACTGAACTGGGGGCACTCCCCAGTTCAGCACATGGGTCCGCATGGGCCAGGGCCAGGATTCGATCCTGGGTCCCTGGCGCTGCAAAGTGAACGCTTAACCCACTGAGCCATCCCGTTTCCCCAGATTACCATATTTTAAGTAAGTATTTACAAGGTAAAAAGGATGAAGAAATTAAGGACGTAACAGAAAGAATGAGAATACTAAGAGAGATGAGCAAAGTTTTTGTATTATTGAGGTAAGATGTAGAGCAGCCTTAAGGAGATACTATATAGGTAGATGTAATAAATTTGCTAATGCCTATTAAAAATGACATTTTTTGCCTTATCTGAATCTTATTTATTCTAATTAGATGAAGGAATGTGTAGTTAAGTATCCACCTGATCATCAATCCTGATTCACAGATTAGATTTCTGGTGAATTGTTAGATAACAGAAAAATAAAGAATATTTGTTTTGGTATTATTAGGTTATAAAAAACTGTGTAATTAGAGGGCATTGCCAAAAAGATTAGATTTATAAATGTCCATAGAGTAAATCCACCAAGGAAACTATTGTTTTTTTCTTATGTTGGATTATTTGAGGATCATATAACCTTACTTTAAAGCATGTATGATTTATGTTTGCTAGGCAGAGATTTTTCCTCTTGACATCTATGAAGAAACAACTATTCTGCCAAATAGCTTCTTACTCCTTGCCCTTTTTCTGAGGTGGAAACATAAAATTTTCCCAACAACATTAGATACTGATGTGAACAAATGTAACTAAAATGTAGATTAAATTAGAAGTTCTTCAGTGGGTATTGGCATTGATTACCACTGTATTGGTTTATTTCCTTTTTTTTTAATGTTTATTTATTTATTTTTATTGTTTTTGACAGAGAGAGAGAGAGAGAGAGAGAAATACAGAGACAGAGAGAGAACTGAACTGGGGGAACTCCCCAGCTCAGCATATGGGTCTGCACCTGCCGGGGTCGGGATTCGATCCCCGAGGACTCGGTCCCCGGCAATGCAAAGCGAGCGCTTAACCCACCGAGCCATCCTGGCTTCTCCTGTATTGGTTTCTGCCTGTTTATTTTATTTATTTTTTTTTTAGAAGATCTTTTTTTTTTTAAATATATTTTTATTTATTTATTTATTTATTTTTGACAGAGAGAGAGAGAGAGAGAGAGAGAGAGAGAGAGAGAGAGAACTGAACTAGGGGAGCTTCCAATTCAGCATATGGTTCTGCACGGGCCGGGGCCGGGATTTGATCCCCGGTCCCCGAAGCTGCAAAGTGAGTGCTTAACCCACTGAGCCATCCCGGCTTCCCCTGCCTGTTTATTTTAAGAAAACCTTTGGAAAGTTTCAAGGAGTAAATCAAAGTAACTTATTTAACTGCTGGGCACAATGTCTTTCTTTTTCATGCATCCCAAATCAATGATCAATGATTATATCCTCCTGTTTTACAGGATCTCTAAAAGTTGATTTTCCTATTTCAATTCATTATTATCTTTCTCATATAATGAAAATTAAACTTCAATTTATGGATGGCTAAGGTCTCTTATATGTAATGAAAATAGCTATAGTTTCTAACCACTACTTATTAGTGTAATAATAGTAATAATATTAATGATTATATCACCTTATATTTTAGCAAGTGATTTCATATTTATTCTCTCAATTTTTACATTTCTGTAAGAGTAACAGAATTCAAAGAGCTTATATTTCTACAGAAATCATTTCTTTTTTAAGATTTATTTTGTTTTTGACAGATACAGAGACAGAGACAGAGAGAGACAGAGAGAATGGGGTGGGCTCAGAGCAGTCTCCATAGTTGTATATCATCAGTTCTTGACATGGTTTTGTTTCACACAGGTGGGCTGGGGTTGCACAGGGTGGAAACTGGGTTGGGGACTTCCAGCATGGGAGGCACCCCCCCACCCCAAACCAGGGGCTAAACAAGGGTGGGGGGCAAGAACCAAACTGGGGGCCTTCCACATGGGAAGCACAACCCAGTTCAGCATATGGGTCCACATGGTCCAGGGCTAGGATTCTATCCTTGGTCCCTGAGGCTGCAAAGTGAGCGTTTAACCCACTGAGACATCCTGGCCTCCCCCACAGATCATATTATTTATGTATTTTTTATATCTGTAACTCCTATTTGATATTAAACCTGTTAATGAACTATCTAAAACCAGACATAACCTAATAGCTGAACAGCATATCGGATGGCAGATGTAACTAGTCCATGGTTGGCATTGTCAGGATTAAGTGGACACATCATTAAGTTGGAAACCTAAAACATGGCATCTACTACCTCAAAAAATGCTCCAAAGATGTGTCTTCACATAACATTTCAGTCAATTTTATATTAGTGTATCACTTGTCATGGTAGTGAATTCTAGATAAGGTCTTCCTATCCCCATTTTTGTTGATAACTTTTAGAGTACAGTAGGCTTCCTTTATGCAGAATGTTATATATTCTTAGGCTTTTACAAAGGTTGCAAATGTACACCACAGCTGGCTGATAAAGCAATACTAGTTAGCTATTACATTGATTGTTACTATTATCAGACTTTGCTGATTCTGATTGCTGACCAACTCTTTTAGGAGACATGGAAGAATACAACAACATAACATGAAAGGAAGAGTGGGGATCTAACTTTGAGACCCACCATGTGCTAGAAATTTATTGGGGGGCTCTATTCATGTTATCCTATTTAATACAATAACTTGATAAGATAGACATTATTAGTCCCAGTTTATAAATAAAGAAATTTAAATACAACCTTTTTCTTCATTTATACTCTAGTTGGGAATACAGAACAAAAAATCAAATTTGTGAACTATCTTTTGGGAAATTTTAGGGTATAATTGGTAACTTATTTTAAAGAATCAGTAGAATCTCTGTTATGAGACTAATAACATCTTACCATATAGTATTTGGAGATATTTCAAGGATAATAAATATCCTCTTATATATTTTCTTCCTATACCTCTTGTGTCCATTACAACTGTGGAACCAGCAGCCTTATTGCAGAGGGTGAGGATGAACATAGCTGAGAACAAAAAAGTTATGCTCAACCTTGAATTTCAAAATAGTGCTTAAAGTACTTATTTGGCAAAATAGTCAGAAAACCAAACACTTGTTGAGATAAAGGTTTTTCTTGGAATTTCAAAAGTTGCACATTAAGTATCAAGTATCAAGCTAAGGGAAATGGGCACAGATTATGACTGTCAGCTACAGATTTAAAAAGAGTGCTTGATTACTAAATAACTGATTTACTATCCCTGAAAATAGGCAGGTATTTCACCATATAAAAAGAAAGAATGATTCAAAGTGAACAAAACTAAAAAATAGATACCATGGGTGCCTAATAATCTGGCCATTATAAAGATTAAAATCTCAGAGTGGGTGTGACAGAAACTTCCAAATAGCTTTAATGGTATCTCTTCAAGTATTGTGCTTCATTTCCCAAAATATAACCCGGCAAAGCTACAAGCCTTTTCAAACACCCCTGATTCATAATTGGTATCTGAACAACAGACTGAGGAGGTCTCTACAGACATAGGGCAGGGGCCTTCTCATAAATTTCTTAATCTCCAGTGAGATGAGCAAGTTTCTGAATGAATAGTTTCTGAAGGGAGCATGAAGTGCTGAGTGGATGGTGCATTGAGGGAAAGCTGAGGTAAAGAGAACATAAAATATATATAACTGAGTGACATAGTGGTCCAAGCAGAATATAGAAAAATGTTCAGGGCAGTTGACCCAGTGATGGGATACCTCAGCAGAGGCCAGAGAGCAGAGGAAGAAGAAGGCATGGTGGGTAGGTACCCTCCCCCAGTATCTATAATATCTATAATCCCTCTCTTTCTTTCTCTCTCTCTCTCTCTCTCTCTCCTCTCTCTCTCTCTCTCTCTCTCTCTCTCTCTCTCTCTGTCTGTCTCTCTCACACACACACACAAGCCAGTAGCATGGAAGAGAAAGATGAAGAATATACTGTTTTAGACAAAAAGCTACTTAAGAAACTAGTCAAGAAAATATAAATTTAACAACTTTAAAAGGAGACCATCTGAGAAACTTACATATTTTATAACTAGGTTAAGAGTTGTATTTCGATGGGGAGGCCAGGACGGCTCAGCGGGTTAAGCACTCACTTTGAATCCCCCAGTCTGAGGATCGAGTCCCAGCCCTGGCATCGGCAGACCCACATGCTGAACTGGGGAGTGCTTCCCATGTGGGAGGTCCCCAGTTCGAGTCTACCTGGGGCAAGCTCCCCATGTGTGGGAGCCCCCCCCATTCAGCCCCCAGCTCATGGGGGGCAGGTGGTGAGAAGGGATGCCACCCATGTGGAAGGCTCCTTGCCCAGTTCCTGTCCTGCATGGCCCCCACCCACATGTTTGGAATGAAACCATGTGGAAAGAAGCTGATGACGTACAACTATGGAGACTGCTCTGGGCCCTCCCCCTTCTCTCTGTCTCTCTGTCTCTGTCAAAAACAATAAATAAATCTTTTAAAAAAACAGCTAGTCCTTAATACTTTATAAAACTTCTATCTACTTCTCTCATTGTATGCTCATGGATAAATGGGAACAGGGACATTAATATTATTTTCTTAATAAAGATGAAAAAAACAACGCTTAGAAAAATTATGCAGCTTGTTCCAAATATTCTAGCTATTAGTTGTAAAGATAAAACTCAATTTCAGGATTTATTATACAATGCTGAAGTTTATTCTTTCTCCATTATTTTATATTGGTTTAATTTTATTTTAGGCTGATATATTCAATTTAAAAAATGAAATGTTTAGTATATTCTTTTATCTTTATCTAACAAGAAGAAAGAAACAATTTAGAATATAGTCCTGATCACATTATGTCTCATAGAATTAGTAATATGTATATGCAGGTTAGTTGTTCATTTCTTATTGACTTTATTTAATCTTTTGCCATTCATTTGTTCCTCAAATATTTATTGAATAGATACTGTGTGCTAAGAGCAAAATGTACAAAAAATAATAAGATGCTATTTCTGATATCATAATGCTCATCCTAGTAGAAAAGTCACAAACATTTAAAATATAACATAAGTAGCCTTTTGATAGATATACGCAAATACTGTCAAAACACAAAGGAAAAGCCACTAACTGAAAGAAAAAGAAAGGTTATAGAAAGGTTTCATGGAGAAAATGACATTTGAAACTAGAACCTGAAGAGTGAGCCGAAGTTTGCTAGTATTTCTGGCAGATAACATGGGCTTGCAGCAAGACAGGATATATTTTTGGAGCTTCCTGTATTAATAGCTCAGTATTGCCAGAATATTAAAGGCACATAGGAGCAGAGGTAGAGCTGAAGTCACTATATATGTATATAGTGCATGTCAAAGAGTTTGAGCACAGGAAATCAGGGGTGGTTTCATACCAGAAAAGCTGTCCTAAGTAGACCTGTATTTCAGTTTCAAGATTGTAGAGCCTCATAGAGGTTGCACTGGAGAAAGAAGAGTCCATAGAATATGAGAGCCAGCCAGGGACCACTGCAGTAGGGCGGGGGGAGACATACAGAGGACCTGACTGGGGCACAGTAGTGGGCCCAATGAGGGAAAAGGAATTTGAAACTATTTAGGAATTAGAAATTATAAAACTAGAAGAAAAAGCATATGCTGCTAAGGGAAGAAAAAAAGAAGAGATTTTAAGTTTGGGTGGCTGAGTAAGCAACATAAACAATAATCAAAGGAAAGTGATTTAAAAAGGAAGACATTTGCCATCAATAAAGCATTCTATAATATTATGCCATATTTTAACACATACATACTTAAAACTATAACAAGCAGGCATCTAGGTATACAAACATGTACAATATATTTATTCAGATAACTATACTAAGGGCAAAAAAAGAATACCTCCTAAAAGTGACATTATTTATATACAGTTTTGAAAAGGACATAACATGTTAGAAGTTACTAGAGTCTCTACTTTGTTCCTCAGAATTCAGAAAACAGTAAATCTAAAATTTAACAATAAATGGTATTTTGGGGAAGCTGGGATGGCTCAGCGGGTTGAGTGCTCACTTTTCAGCACTGGAGCCCAAGGATCGAATCCCAGGCCCGGACCATGTGGACCCATATGTTGAACTGGGGTGTGCCCCAGTTCAGTTCTTGCCAGGGCCTATGCAGGAGTCTCCCAGCCCAGTTCCTGTCCTGTGCAGCCCCGTGCCCACCTGTGGAGTGAAACTATATGGAAAACTAATGCTCTCAACTATGGAGACCACTCTGGGCCCTCCCCCTTCTCTCTGTCTCTGTTTCTGTCAAAAAACAATAAAAATAAATCTTAATAAAATAAAAACAATAAATGCTATTTCTTAGGATTTCAGATTTTGTTTCTCTAGTAATAGTAATACACAAAGGACAGTGTTTTAGAGAAATAAAGAACAAGTGTTTATGTAGTGTTCATCAAAGCTTTAAGTAACACTCAAAATGCTGAGAATAAAGTGAGGTAGAAATGCTTAACTTTATTCTTTATTATTTACATTGATAGTTTAATTTTTAAAGTGGCTACACTGGCATCTACTAAACTGAAAAAAAAACTTGTTTTATTTTTTAATTACACTAAAATATAATATTTATCAATAGTTATTTTGAACTTATTTTAAGTAAATGGCATGCATTAGCTCATCTAATCCTCCCCTCTTCCCCTGTCAGAATAGGATGACCTGCATACATACTTTACACATCAGAAACAGGCTCAGAAACACTAATCTGTCCATGGGTCTCTCAGCTGAAAACAGGCAGGGCTGGAGCTTGTTCCAGACCATCTGAAGCTGAAGCCTTTTATCCTGACCACAAATTCTACACAATCACATTTCATGTTTATTATCAATAGAACATATATGATTATGACCTAGGACAAGTCACCAGTACATTTAGGGACAGTGTGAACTCAATAAAGCAAGTGGTATGAGGACTAGCATTTATTAAGCCTCAGTGCATTATAGTAGTGCTGGGATCTTCATTTGTTGCATTGTATCTATTATCCTATAATATATAATCTTCAAAACACTCCTAATAAGGGAGTGTCTCTTTGGAGATGTCACCTGAGTTTCAATGGAGTGAAATATTTGTGTAAAGAAGGAAGAGAAAATAAGTTTGAGAAAGTTGTAAGTATAATTTGAAGGCTTGTGAGCTTCAACTTAAAAAGCTGAAACTTTTGATAAGCAGCAGGGAACTACTGGAGATCTCTCAGAAGGACATTTTATTTTTCAAGCAAAGTATTTACAAAGATTAATTTGATACATGGATGAGAGAGAGACTAAAGTCAGAAAGAACAATTATAATACTATATTAAATTCTTACAAATAGGGAAAGAGGTGGAAGAAAGAAAAAACTTTTAAGTGGGTCAGTATTTTAAATTTGTAAGAACTTAATTTTAGTTTGGAACTTTGGTTTATCATTTAACATAATTGGACACAGTAAGTCTGGCTGAGTATCAGACCAGCTCTTAGTACCTCTACCATTTAACAATAACCCTCCATTCTCTACAGATTCATATAAGAATACATAGTCCTTCCACTGTAAGTATACTTTTTGTGAGCAAAGAATTTTATTTAGTTGACAGTCACCATATTCAAGATATAAAGGAACCAAAGGTGTGCTCCTATAAAATATATAAGATAAATAAAAACAGTTTGCTAATTTAAAACTTTAGAGGGATATATTTCTTAGTAGCAGTTCATGTTATTCTTTCTGGATTCACCGGTGTCTGGCTATGTCATTCTGACAAGGTCAGTGGCCCTCACTTAACTGGCTGCAGTGTTTTAGCACATATTGTATTCTAAGAAGTGTTTACTACAATTGCTCACAACTTATTCTTAACATCTGCAGAATCTGTCAAGGCTCCTCTTTTTGTGTTTATGACCCAAATGAGTATCCACATCATAGGTACTCCTTATGTCATGGAAATTATTTTCGTAATAGTGACTTAATGTATAGATATATAAATTATGTATAAGATACAGACTACTATCTTTTTCAAAACTTTATATTTTATCTAGCCTAAGCTATACAAATGATAAATATATCCCTGAAAAATAAAAAAAAAGGATTAAAATATTCTATAACATGGAAGTTTATTATGTAATAAAACTTTCCTATAATTTTTTAGCTTTTCAACTAAAGACAAAAGTACATTTTTAGTCTATAAATTGATTTGCATGCTTACTTTCTGCCTCGGTGTGACACAAAGACCTTAATAATACATGTATATTATTTCTTTCATAAAAATCATATTTCCTCAGAATGGGTGAGGATTACATGAGGAAAAACATATATAGCATGCATAAATGAATTACTGAAATAAAAGTAGGTTCCCAATAAATGTGAGCTCTTTTCTCCTCCTTTTATTCATTTAACATCATTTCATTTTGAAGCATTTTTGTAAGTGTTCAAGATAAAACATTTGGAAGGATCAGAGAGATAAAACTATAGATCAGGAGAGCAGTTTACACTCAATGTCAATGAGCATATATGAAACACTCTGTGTAACACTGGACTAGCTACATAGTGCCAAAAGGCAACTTGGTGACAGAGACTTTTCATGGGAAGTGATCACTCAGTTGAAATAGGAAGGTAAAATAGGAGTTAATGAGAATTTCACATGTAAAGGCCCTGAAGTTGTAGGAAATAAAGCCTTTTTAAGACACTGAGAAAAAGCCAAGAATTTTGGATATGTAGGAAGTAAAGCTGCAGTGTGGCTATTAGCCAGAATTAGATTTGAAGAAAAAATGATGAATTTTAGTCTTTATCTGAAAAGAAATGGCAAATCCATAAGCCCTTTTCAATGGGAAGGAAATGAAGTGATTCAAGGTGCATGTCTAAGGTATCACTAAGACAATAGGATGCTAATACTATTTGTTTACACAAATTATTTAATCATTACAACATTTAAATGAAAGGGCATTATGAGTAAATTATAAGGTACAGAGTTAAAAATTAACTTTCCTAAGATTACCTAGCAAGAAAGGAACAGAAAAAAACTCAAACGCTTAATTTTAATCTGACTGAAATTTAACTATGCATGTCACTACACCACAGATGCCAGGAAAACAAAATTTAGACAGATCTTTGATTAAAAGTTCAATATAAAGGGGATGCCAGGATAGCTCAGAAGGTTGAACACTTGCCTTGCCTCGGTCCTTGTAAACTGATATGCTGAACTGAGGCACAACTGGTAACTGCCAGGATGGTGGTGGGGGTTTTCGCCTCCCATATGGGAGGCCTCTGGTTCAGTGCTCACTCAGTGTAGCTCCACATCCACTTGTGTGGAATGAAATCATGTCACAACTAATGACGTACAACTATGGAGATTGCTCTGGGCCCTCCCCTCTTTACTCTCTCTCACCTTCTCTCAAAAAAAAAAAAAGTTCAATATGAAGGTGCAGAAGGCAAAAGAGTAATATAGGTTAGCTAACAAAGTTAATAAAAATAAAAATAGCATGTCTTCTGAAATAGAAGACCCCCTCAAATATTTCTGTGATATGGGATAATACAAAAATAAAATTCTAAGGAATTCTGTCTATTTTGTCTCTAAAACTCTTTTTTAGCTGATCAGCCTGGAGTCTACTTTCACAAAAACTGTAACCAGTTTCAACAAGATATTTAGTATAAACAAAGTAAGTGATCCGGACAAGCCCTGACAAGTACAAAAAACAAAAGCCAATGTAATGAGCCATATTCAACAAAGTAAGTAATTCATTTCATCTGTCTCAGATTATCATGTGCGTGTTTTATCAATGATTTTGCTTATTTAGCTGGGAACAATATATCCATTAAGAGACAGAACTGGCAGTCCCAAATACCTTTCTGTCTTGGAAAAGCCTCAAATACACACTGGTTATTGGTGTGATAAAGTGAAACCCGCTGATCCTCTGGAAGTCTATGTGTGGATAATATCACCCGGTCAATCAAAGGAAAAAAAAAAACAAAACAAAAACAAAGAGCTAATGCAGCACAACACGATTGGTACTCATAAGACAATTCAAATGACTTTGCTCAACTCTAAATTTGTTGATAATTTGTAGCTGCAAATAAATAAGGCCTATATTTTCTCATAATTTCCTCAATTGGGGGTATTTTCTGTTAAAACAGAAAGTGAGAAATTATAAAGAAAAAATTTTAGCATGACAATTCTTGAATATAAAACAGTGATTTTCAAACAGAGAAGTCTTCCTCTTCTTTGTATTCTGCATTGGAGTTTTTTGTATGATTTCACTTGATAAAAGTGCTCCATGATTATAAGAATGCTTGGAAATACCCATCTACTGATGAGTATGTTGCCATTCAAAGTAGGAGCTCAAGTGGCTTCAAAATAACACCAAAAGAGTTAAACATGAGTAATCTAACATATTTACATTTTAAGTAATATTTTGAACAGAAAGAATTTGATTTTAATGACTTTAACACAGCAGAAAATAAAAGTTTCTTTGTGAAAATATGACTAATGAAATACATCATAGTTATGAGGTCTGACATTAAGTTTGCAAACTCATCTTAGAAAAAGTGCTACAGACCTTATTGCTGAATATCACTAAGGTCGCCTTCAAAGTACTCTCCTTGGGAAGCTATGTACTGACACCAGTACCCAGTCTACTGTCCAAAGCAATTTTGGAACTCTTCTGGATTGGCCATCAGAGTTGTCATCATATTATCCTTGATGTCCTTAATGTCATCCAAATGTCTTGCTTTCAATATTTCCTTTATATTAAGGTAAAGAAACAAATTATTGGGGGCAGATTAGGTGGGCAGTTATTTGTATACTGGCTAAAAACTCCCTCACAGACAGTGTCATGTGAACTGGTACATTGTCATGATGTAAGAGCCATGAGTTGTTGGCAAAAAGTTCAGATCATTTTTGTCTAAATTTTTCACACAGCCTTTTTATAGCACTTCCAAATAGTCAACTGGGTTGACTGTCCAGTTGGTACAAATTCATAATGGGCAAGCCCTCTGATATCAAAAAAGGTGAGCAACATTATTTTGACTCTTGATTTGGACTGATGGAAATTTTTTGGTCGTGGAGAATTGGCTGACTTCCATTGTGCACTTTGACGCTTTGTTTCTGGGTTGTATTGGTACCCCCGGTTTCATCACCAATGATAACATGGCCTAAAACATAATTTTGCCTTTCCAAAAGTCTTGACAAACTTCGATTCCTTTGCTTTTGTTCATTGATGATCTCCTTTGGGACCATTTTTTGCACATACCTTTCTCATACCAATATTTTCAGTTCAGATTTTTCTGTTTCTCTATCAATGTTTATTTGATCTGCTATGCTTTTCACAGTCAGCTGACAATTTTGGTGCACAATTCGATGAATTTTTGCAATGTTTTTTTATCAGTTTTCCATTACTGGCCTCCCTGACCTCTCTTAATTGGTGACACTTTCTCTCCCCACAGAAAAAATATTTAATCGATTTGTACACTGTTGATGTCTTCATGGCATTATCCCCATCAACTTGGACTAACATGCCTCTCATTACACTTCCACTCTTGCTGAGTTTAACAAGAAATTAAATGTTTGTTTGTTGCTCTAATTCAAGCTCTGACATTCTATCAATGGCACACAAAAACACACAACAATAATGAACTCCACTCAGCAAGACACCACCACATGTCGACACGAACACAGCTGTGAGACACTGATATACCAATGTCATGAAACTGAGTTGTATGTACAGTGCTGCCAAAGTAAGTACATGGTGGCAAGTTCACAAAACTAATTGTCAGACCTCATATAATCCAAAAATCTAGATAAAGTGGAATTTAACAAAACATAAAATATAAAAGGTTTTAAATATTAAAGCATTCTTCAGATTACAGCTTTATCAGCTGATAGCTCTCTTGAAAATTCCAATGTGAAATCACTCTTATAATCTAAATCACTTCATACATCATCCAGATTTTTATTAAAAAATTATATTTCATAACTAAGCTTCAATGCTTGAAAAGATATGAAATCTCTTTTCTCTAGCTAAAGTTGAATTACTACTAACCCAAAACTTAAGGGGAATACTATTTTATGCAAGTGCACTATTCTAGGAAAATAGCAGGTCATAAGAAAAGTAATTTACTTGACAAATTTGTAAAATATATTTCAACTCAATCAAAGACGAAAAACTCAAAATACGTTCACAAGCATTACTCTATTAAACAGACGTGCACACTGGCCAGGATTAATACACACACACACACACACACACACACACACACACGAGACACCTAAAAAACTCAGAATTGATATCCACTGCTGCCGTTATCTGTGGTGCTTATGTTAAAGCAGGAAAACTCATAGTATAAATGAATACCACCCAAAAGGTAGACAATGATTTATAGAGTCAAAGTTCCTAATGGCATCACTGATCCTTGATACCAGCATGGATGTTTACCCATTCATTTCCTTGCCATTCCACTCTGGGTTATGTGACTTGCTTTGGCCAGTGGAATGTGTATGGACATAAAATATGCTTTGTGTGAGCAGAAGCTTTCATTGAACTTCAGTAGGTCAGTTTGGCCTCTTACTCCTGCCTTCTACCAGGAGAACACTTCCTATGTAAAGGTTACTCCTTCAGCCTGGATGCTGGAGTGAGAAGACTGGGTGAACAGGGCAAAGCAGAGATCTTCTTACTTCACACATCTGTTAGTGAGAAAAAGTATTTGTATTTTTAAGCCATTAATATGATTTGGAATTGTTAGTGACCATTGTGAATGCTAACTGGAGGAAGGGGTAAAATAACTATTTTACTCAGTTAAACCAACAATTGTTGGTAACTTGCAGCTGAACACATTCTGGAATAATGTATCCACAATATATACACAAATAAAGGATTATCACTTTACTTATATATGCACTCTACTGGGAGCAACTGACAGTCCATACTAACTGACAGAACTTAGCACCAGGATACTATTAATATAAATATGATGGGGTCTGGGAAATGATGACACAGGGAATGATTAAAATTTGTGTGACCTTACCCAGAGAAGTAGACAGCATGAATACCTGGGTAGCTACAGAGCTATAGGAGGCTACAAAGTACGGTACTTAAAATGAGTTGTTTAAAACAAACTGTACCAATGGTTAACACCTCTCTGCTTATTGTAGTAAACCAAATGTAAAAGGTAGCAGGAGTAAGTGGTTCTTTCCAAACTTTTAAGCTTAATAAAAAAGGTGGAAGAATTTAGTATGCAGAAGGAATGGCTATGCATTCATGCTTTCTTTTCATGCCAAAAAATAAATAAAAAAAAAACCAAGATAGTGATACAGAATGAGTCATACTCAATTACCATTTATTAAAAACCTTTTCTTAAAAAGAGGCTTTGTTTTCTCCATGAAAATATTCTCTCTGTTTCCAGTAATTTTATATAGGGGTTTAGTTTTATAAGTTGATGCTCTGATTCATACTTTATCAATATGTGAGCCAGTTATTCATTTCCTTCATATTAGTATCAATGTTGCAGTTACACTTGAATGGATTAGATCCCTTTCCAGAATACTCCAGACAATAAATTGTACGCAGTTGTTCCTTTGAGAAATCTTGGAATAAACCTTCATGCCACACCTTTTCTCATTAGCCCTTCCCTACTATTAATACAACAATGAATTCGTAGGTCATAGCGTATATCAGTTCTATCCACCTCTTTCTATTTCCACTACCAAAATTCTAGCACCAGGTACCTTAAACTCTTACCCAGCCTACTGTAAACATATCCTAACTGACAAATCCCTACCTCTACTTTAGCCTTCATTTGATTAAAGATGCTTAATGATTTCACATATGCTATAGAATAAATATCTTAAATTCTTAAACTTATGAATTATTCCTGATGATTTGTCTCATGCTTATCTTATATTTTGCCAGTAATCCCTTGCTCCCTAATATCCAACCACACTCACATTTTTCAACGAAGTTGCTTTCCACTGTACCATCTCCTGACATAGTCTATGCATACATCATTTTCCCAGTTGGAATTCTCCTGCTCCCTCACATTGCCTGGTTAACTCCTATTGTCTTAACGGTCTTATTTAAATATCAGCTCAACAGAGATGCTAGTTGTCCAGCATTCCAACACTTTATTATGTTCACTCTCACTACCTTGGTTTTTTCATCTTAGTTCTTATCATGGATTGAAATTATAAATATCTAGAGTGATTATTTGTTTATGGTCTGCCTATCTCATTAGACTATAAGTACCATGAAAAACAGAGGCCACATTTGTAATCAGCCTTGCTTAACACAGGGATCGGCACAGAATAATAACACAATATATATTCAAAATGAATGCATGAATAAATGCATGAGCTTGAATATAATTTATTAAACTGAGAATATGTTGCAGGTTCCCATAGATGTGGTAGATTTTTTTTTCATAAATATTGTCTCAACAATCTATAGAATGTGAAAATATGTATCACTCTGGTTTCTTTTATTTGTTTATAAATCAGAGGAGCCATTATTGCATTGTACAAGAATAGTGGCAAAGTTTTTAGACTTCCCATGTATCAAAATGAGTGTACACAAGATTACAAAATGAGAAAATCAAAGTATTTGAAACCTATACAATTTTCTCAAATAAATCAATCTTTATATCTTTTAAATGTAGCTTTGTTAATTATTATAATTTTAATCAATTATAAAAAAATACATTCTTACATTCAAATCTAAATATACAACATGCCTGTAATTGTGATGCCATGAGTTAGACATCACCATTCCACTTCCTATAGAATTTCACTCAATGAATTTGAGAGGAAGGAATGATTGGGTTATCTTCAGTAACAAAGCCCCCTCTCAATCTTAACACGACAACATCATATTTTTTGCTCATACTACATGTTAAATTCATTGTCTCAAGCTTGGGAAACCTGTGCCCCTTTGGGCTGCACAAAGCCCATGACAGCTTTGAATGTGGCCCAACACAGATTCATTAATTTTCTTAAAACCTTATGAGATTTTTTTGTGTATAATTTTTTTTTTTAAGCTCATCAACTGTCTTTAATGTTAGTGTGTTTTATGTGTGGTCCAACACAATTCTTTTTCCAATGAGGCCCAGGGAAAACAAAATGTTGGGCACCCTAGTCTGGTTGTTCAGGGACCAATCTAATGGAGGCTCCATCATGGTGCATGCTTTTTTATAAGTGCTACAGCAGGGAAAATACAAATCATGCACTAAGTCATAAATATTTCTACTCAAAAGAGACATGCCTCACTTTTTGTTCCTATTGCATTGCCCACACATGGTAAGTTACATGGCATGCCTAATTTCAAAAAGGAACTGGGAAGGACAATTCTGCAATGTTCTCAGAAAGGAAGAGAAGAAACCGAGGGGAACCACACTAATAACCACCAGAGTTACTTAGCGGCATTCAGAAGCATATATAACACCATTCATTCCAACAACATGATTTTTGCCCCTGCATTATGTTATGAGCTAGTTTGCTAGGGATAAAAATATCAAATGAGCCACTGTGTATATGCTAATTTTGGAGACAACCACTTAAACAATTAATTAATGGTGCTACAAATGAAGCATATTCACATATTGAAGCTTCCCAGTAAAGACCAACTAAAAGTGATCTTTGGGTGATCACACTAACCACACAATTAAAAAAAATGCAACATACAGATGATACGTTATAGAACTGTACATTTGAACCCTATCTAACTTTATTAAATAATGTCACCCCAATAAATTTAATAAAATTTTAAAAGAATTGTTTTTTAAAAATATAATCAAAGAACTCTAAAGTGTCATTAAATTATAATCATATTCTATATATTTTATTTTTTATTTCAATAAGCACTCTAAAGGGAATTTACCAACCTAATAGTGATCTTTACTCACCTTAGGGTAAATGCTTTCTTGACTTAAATCCAGAAAAGAGTACAAAACCCTTCAAGTAGCATCCCAGAGTTTTTTGTTTCCTTCTTTTTAGTGTATATACTAAAACTATTATATTACTTTTATAACATGAGCCCATCAGACTGTAATTCTTGACTCTCAATAAAATGTTTTACTTCTATATCAAAAATACATTATTTTATCCATTGTTATATGATAACAAAAAGACAAGTGACTTAAGAAAATATTCCTTTATATTCCCAGAATCCAATTTAGCTTTCTCTTTTCTGCATTCCTATGTATTTTTCACACATAATCACACAAATAAATTTTACAGAAAAAGGAGAAGTCTATTAAAGACATATTTTATTTTTTAAATTATGGATAACTTTACACATGTAAAGAAGAAATGTACCCTTGAGTTTTGGAAGTGTCCTGGTCACATACAGAGCCAAAAAGTGTGACAACTAAATCCCCAAGACAGATCACAAAGAGATTGACTTGTTATTCTCTTAGCAGCCAAAATAAAAACCATGTCACCAGGGCTAAACTGATGCTAATTAGTAAGTATTAGAGAAGATATATACTTTGATAACTGCTATGAAAAACAGGTGCTTTTGGTCTAGCTCAGGGATTATTTTTAGGGTGAAATACATAAAATGCCTATGAGCTTGACATATATATATAGTTATATTTAGGAAGAACAGGTGTTAAACACTGTTTATACACATCTTTACTCTAACTTTTTCACTTACCAGCGCATTTTAGACTTTAAGATAAATGTATCCTCAATTTTACCCTTTGTCTTCCTATCTTCCAATATATGTTCATAAATAAGCATTTACTTTATTGCAATATAGAATGCAATCCTGTTAATTCATGTATTTATTAACTACTAATAAGATGTATTTTCCCTATAATTTCTGTATAGAAAATCAATATGCATTGCAGTTCTAGTAGTTTCTTGTTATAAAATGTATAAAAACACATCACCTCTGCACCTCTCTTCTGTTGTTCATTTCCCACTTTGGTAGCTACTGTGTTTGAGTCTCAGCAGGTTGCTATTATTCTGCAAGAAGCAAACCTTAGATATGTCAAGTAGAAAAAGTAAGCGAGCAAGAAGGGAAAGCAAGCAAAGAAGAAAACAAATTCAACACATCCTTAACTTCTTACATTCTATGTCTAAATCTCATCTGTATATAATAAATTAGATATTATTATGGAGGTAATTCAAACCCTGCACTGGTAAAGGTTGACATTTGTCTTATCTTTAACAACTAGTCTTAGTACATTGAGATTTTGTCATGTAAAATGGTGTGTGGAATTATATTCACAGATACAGAAATATGTTCTTTTCTTTCATACTCACAAGTCCCAGAAAAGTACACAGAAAGGTGGCATGAATATAAGAATGACTCTACAAATGAAAAGTGTAGCTAATGTGCTGATATGTAAAAGATTGATTTAGATACCATGGTGTCTTTCCAATTTTAAACATTATTGCTGTATTAAACATTTTAATTTTTCTTTTAAAGAAAGCTACTATGTGTGACTACGTAGATAAGTCTTATTAAATCAATAATTTTGTTTATAAACAATTTTATATGTCATTATTTATAAACCAAATATATAGTTAAAGAGATGTATGTCATCATTTCAAAAATGCTTTATAATTATTGCTAATATATTTTAGCAGTTAGGGCAAAAAATCCTGCCCTAAGTTTCCCAGTAACTGAAGCTTTTATGTCTAGTGGACTCTGAATAGTAGCATTAGAAAAATCATTAAATGAGAAACATTTCGAATTTGTCTCATGAAATCAGAGAGAACTAAATCATAGCAGATATATAAACAGATATTTAATAGTAAGAGAAAACTTATTATTTCAAAGGATTCTTCAAAATGTAACTTTGTAATATAAAATAAATTCATAAAAATTAGTATGTTTCACAAATTTCAGTTGTATCTTATTTTATTTTCTTGATTAACATGTTTTCCTAATTAATATTGGAGTCAATATTTTATAGACAGGCTTAACTTCACTTTAAATCATTCTTAATTTTTTTGTTTTTATATGAAAACGCATTGATCTTTAATGAAATGAGCAAATTTAAAACAATTCATTTATCTGAAATGTACAGTCCATCACCTAATAGTCATTTAGTTGGTGTTATACTAAAATATTCAATAATTAAAAAATATTAATTTTCAATAAAAAGGGTACAGTATCCAAATTTAGGATGCTTTAAAAATAGTGAAATTAATTCCATATTTCTTAACCAAAGGTATCTTTTTCTTTTAAGTAGAACCTGTAAAGATGTTAAATTTATAGCATTAAACTACCAAAACAGTCAAATCAAGTGGAAAGGTAAAGCAACCATTCAAAAAATTCAGGCCAAATTAAAACTCAGGTGAAAATTCAGGCCAAATATGAAATGAGAAAGAAATATATTTTGGGTGGTGTCATCATATTGGCTGTATTCATTAATTGAATTTATTAGATTAAGGATCTCTTTCCTATTTTACTTTGCTCAGGTGCAAAAAATTCTAGTAGTTTCAAGGGTATCGTTTTGCTAGTAGAGGTTGGGAACTAAGAGATCTGGTTCGATTTCTGTTTCTCTCACTAATAACTACATGACCTTGAACAAGAAAGCAAACTTAAGCTGGGCTCAGTTTTCTCTTTTGTAAAAATCATACCCTCTCTATTTCTTTCTGTCTCTGAAGTGTTATGAACACATGAAATAGTAAGATGCAGGTGTGTGTGTGTGTGTGTGTACTGTAAAACAAAGTAATTACAGCTGTGTGGGCATGTGTGTGATATGCCCAATGTTCAACAATATGGTATTACCCTAAGGACATTGCTAATATTTAACAATCACTGAAAGTTTTAATAGCTATCTGTTTTAATTACAATAGCTCTTATAATTGTCTTAAGAAATTAATTACACTTAAAGTAGAGAAGAAATAATTTTCATGTCTTGAATTACACTTACTCAGAATAAGACTGGAGTAAATATTCAATCTGATATCAGTGCTCAAAATATGTGACCTGAGATACATCTCCATCGAATGTGACTGTAAGATGCCTATTCATGGTAAGAACTACAATGGTGAATGCATTAGATGCAGAACACTTTAGCCGTTACTACCTAAGAAGTTTAATTATTGGCACTTTAAATTATTTTAGTTACGCCATTTGTGTCACATTATTTTTAAAATTCAGCTAACACATTTTAGCTTTGTGTCCATTACTTAACCTTTTTGTGCAACAAATGTCTTCATAACACTTAAGCACTGTTTCAATAAGGTTCATTTCTTGCCTTTCCTTCTATTAGCAAATAGTTTGATAATGCATTTAGCTATAAGTATTTTATCTCTTTCAATATGATAATAGCTTACATAGGTATAATATTTTTTTCTTGGTGCATTAAACCAAACAATTTTTCAACAGTTCTTTTCCATTGTTTCCTCTGCTAGCTCTGTATTTCACAGTACCACCCTCTTCTCTCATAATGAGAATAAGATTGATCATTAGCATTTAAACTATTAGTATTTTTATTTTCACATTAACTACCTCTTCCCTATAATTGCAACCTACAGTTTCTCACTTATTTTCATGCTACTTTACCTCTGAATAGCATAAAATTTAATTTTATCTGAACACATATACAACACCCTGATACACAAATGTATTCTACAATTCTCTTATTTTTATCTTAACAAATCTGTTATGCTACTACCCTAAACATGGTATTAATATCTTCTGATATTAAATATGCTCTCAGCCTTACTGAAGTTCATGTAGAGCAAAAATATTCTGGCACAACTGAAGAAACCACATCTTTAAGAAACCAGAAAATTAATTCTTTAAACAATGTAAGCATTTACTCCAACATTAAAATACTTAAACAGACCACGTCAATGTTAATATAAATTTTGATACTCTATCTCTGGCAACTACTGTTGCTTTCATGTGTATTAAAGTAAAATAATACTTTGCATAGAGATTTTAAGTAATTTATCAAGCAGTGAACAGTGTAATGAAAGTGAGTATAAGCAGAAAATTCTTTAGGTTATTAAATTTACTTAATAATTTTCCATACATCATTGAATGACAAATAATAATTTTTCTATTAGGGTTAATAATTTAAATAGCATATAGAAATTTTCAGAGGCTTATATATCAAATACGTCACCACAGTTTCAAACTAGACATGAGAGCTATTGACTCAAAAGGTGCTTTATTGAAAGCTTCCTTTATGTACTTGTGTATGACAGATTCTAATAGCTTATTAAATGTTTCTGTTATTAATTCATTATGCCAGGAAGATAATCACCAGTATCTTCTATAGCACTATCAAATGATGGTCACAAAGTATTAGGGTGTATTATTGTCAAATACCTACATCACTTTGAAAAGCTGGTTCAAAATGTTAATTTTTCTTAATTCATTAAGAAATAGTACTATGATATATAGATTTCAGTCACTTAACAAGCACCAATTTATGCTTACAAAGGAAAGGGCATGGGTTTAAATCTTCATTTTCTATAATAGCTATGTAACATGGACACGTCACTTGTTGCCTTTGACCTCAGTTTTCTAATCTTTCAAATGGTGAGAATGACGCTTCTCACAGGATTGCTGGAAGTACAGCATTTGCTTCATGGCAGGTATTTAGTAACAGATAGTTGATATCATTACAGTTCATGCACTTTGATAAGGGAAGCAAGATATTAAGGGATGGCTCTTGATCATCAGAGCTAATGGATTTCTGTGCATAATCATTGAATCCCAAGATATGAAAAAAAAAAGAACCAAACACACCATATATTATATATGGCATATCTTAAAAATATACAATGACATCCCTATACCCAACGAAATATTCACACACACACAATAAGAAATCTGATTTGTACCAAAAGTTTATGTTGCATACTTCTAAACTGACCAAACCATTTTCCACATATCTCTGTCTTATTATTTGCTATGCATTAGAATTATAAATTAATAATAATTTTTATAGCATTAAAGAGGCTTATTTGTATTACCTAAGATTCCATGTTATTTTGTAAATTTACATGACTGATTAAACTCACCTAAAAAAAATGTAGATGATACTCTATAAAGCAGCCCTTTTTACTGGAGAAAAAAAAATTTCAAAATAATATCTTTTTATTTTTTTGATGGTGTGGTTGTTATAATTATTATACTTAATGAATATCATATATTCTTTAAATAATAATTTCCCTAAAGTCACAAAATAATTTATGTGAGGAAAGAAAATGTAAAGTCGATCCAGAAATAACTCAGATGGCAATATATCATTAGTTGGTTGCTCTCTGTATTCTATTGGTTTGGATATGAAATGGAGTTAAAATATCATGGAACGTGTGGTCCATCCTTTATTGAGGCCATAGTCATTACAGGATAAAATTACTGTTTAAATAAATGTAATTTGATACATCAATTAAAATATAGCATCTGCAAATCTTCAACTTTTAAAAAGTAGACCTTATAAGTCATGATAAAAAAAAAACAGGTTTCTATATCAAGTATTTTCATGTACTATGAACTGAAAATAAGAGAGATCTAAGAAATATCTTTGGAAATTAACACCATGTAGATAATATAGCTATTTAATGACTTTCATAAGTGATAAAAATTCATAGTGATATTAACTACATCTTCACAATTTTTAAAAATCCAAAGCAAACAAAAATACAGGCACACAGAAACATTTAATACGTTCTGTATTTTATAGAGGAATCAGAACAATTAAAAGCTTACAAAAGAAAGTGCATTAATACTTTAAGAAAATTTTAATGCCAACCTAAAACAATGCTAAAATTCTGAATAAAACATGGCTACTGTAATTGGAACAAGTTTTTTTCTTTAAGAAGTTGTTTCTAATTCTGAAGCTGCATATGTGCAGGCACACGTGATGGAGAATGTAAGGGTTGCCATGGTAGGTACACATCTTTTCTTGGACAGTCAAGTATAAAAATAAAATGTATAAAGAACTCTCACTTCATAATATATCATGAAAATTGACTCTGCCTTCCCTAACAAATTAGTATGATGCGGTGTAGCACAGAATAGAAACAGTCCACATTTTAAAAACTTTAGCCATTAAAATGGCTTATAAACCATGAAATTAAAAATGAAGTAAGAAATCTCCAATTCAGGTAATTCTAATTAAATGTTGAGTCTAGAACAAGCTGTACCACCATTAAATTCATAAACTATCACAATTCAGAACATTCCACAGGCCTGAGACATCTCCCCAGGAGTCCAAACTCAGACATAGCTAAACATCCCCCTCAATATACTTTAGTCCTATGACTGTTATTTTTAAAGAAACAAAACCATTCCTACATCCCTGCTTTATCATTACTTCTGGTATCAAAGAAGTAGGGATTTGACTCTATTCCACCGTCTTTTGCAAAAAGATCTCGTGGTGGTTCTCTTGGAATCTGTGAAGTCAGCTCAGCGATGCCTGGATGGAGGCGTGACACTTGGGCTGGGGAGGTGGCAGAATCTGATGCGAATCGCAGCAGGTTCTGAGGCGCTGGAGAACCCACGTGTGCAGGGGCTGGAGAACTTTTCTGCCACGTCTCCCGGAAGAAATGCCTCACTTTTAAATAGGGGGCTGGTTGGGTTGAAGGGTGGGCTGAGAGCTGGGCGGTCAAACATGAGACGTGGGCGGCAGAAAAGATTCAAGCCCTTCACAGGTATCTACCTACCTGTGCTTGTCTACTCTCTATTCCCCCGCACCCCCAACCCCCACACACCTTCAACTTTAACATTTTTCCCTCTTATAGGAGGATTTAAGCAATCGGGATGCTGAGCATCTCATAGGCTCAGCCTGGAACAAAGAAAATCGAGTTCCTAATCCTGTATCTCTCCGGTTGGAGAGATCACGTGTCCTGCTTTCGCTGGAATGCACTCTTCTCGCCCACGCTATAAAATCTCTATTGTGCTTAGAAATTTTGCACAGGTAAAAATATGCTTACATACAAATTGCTTTACATCTACCAAGGGCCACATTTAAACGTATACAGGTAAACATATTTACGTGCTGACCTAGTTACCACTGCAGGTAAATTCGATGTGTTCAAAGTGCACAGTGAAAGTCATCGAAAGAGAGCAGGTGGCGGACCTTTAGCCTCATGGGGCCTCCCCCACCCTTTTCTAATCCTTGTGAGGGAGAACTTCAAAAGGAACGTGCGAGTCGTGGGAGTTGCAGATGGTTTCTTTCGGAAGCCCGATCTGGGAGTTGTGAAAGTGACCCCTTCCCTCCTCTGCCTGGCGCGGAGCCCTCTCGCCCAGCCCGCTCGCTTTGTCGCTTAGTGGGGAGGAGACAGCGAGGGAGAGGGCGGAGGCGGGTCTCTTTTCTCAGCCTCGATGGCCAAGAAGTAGTATAATGAAGCAATGTTGCAGCCATCTCCGTTATTATGAAGTCGCACTATTTTTAAAGGTATTCTGCACGACCCCCATCCCCTCAAACCCGTTCTTGACTCAGTAAGACTAGAGACCTTCGGAAGCCGATCTAATTGTCCAAGAGCTAGGGTGCCATGATTACCGTAATGTTAATGTGCTTCTCCCCCTCTTTCTACATAGGGTCCAAAACTAGTCCTGCATCCTTAACGACTGAGAGGAGACACGAGGTGCTGAAGGGGGCTCCGCAATGAGATGGGGAATAGTGCAGGCTCACCAGCTTCTTCGCTGAGCAACACAAAGGAGACGTGTGGGCAGGAGTTGTCTAGCTTAGGGGGAGGAAGGCATGGTTCTGCCTGACTCCCGAAAGCTTTTACTCCATTGCTCCCCACTTCTTTCTGTCCTCCAGTCTGTCATTCTCTTCTTCCCCTTTTCCCCCCATACCCCACCTTTTCCCTTCCATCCCAACGGCATATTTTCTAATTGTATTTTTTCTCAAATAGACATCAAACAATAATACTGCACCTTCAAGATAAAGGGACAAATTCGACCTGCCACAAGTGTGTGTGTGTGTGTGTGTGTGTGTGTGTGTGTGTGTGTGTGTGACGATCGGAAAAGCGCTTCGCCCTTCGGCCCCTTTGGGAAAACGCTGACTGGAGACACCTATAATAAAGAGGAGCTAAGACTAACCTCAGCTCGACCAACGATCCCAGCACCAGCGCCCAGCACTCGCTCTTTACCTTCCCTTTTTGCAGTACATGACCCTCCGGTCTCATGCTAGCTCAGGACACTCCAGGGCCCCATGCAGCCATACAACTAGCACCCCATTTCCACATTCCCCGAAACCAGCCACATCCCTACCGCCCCCGCGGGCCACCGTGGGAGCAGCTGGCTCCGGAGAGCGCTGAGGGCTCGTGCCTCCCACCCCCGCCCCCCGCCGGCCGCTTGGGTCCCACACCTTCGGGGCTCACTGTCGCCGCGGACACAGCGGCCAGCCCCCCCCGTCCCCCCCCCCACACAGCCCCTTTGGCCACCGAACCACAGTGTCCTACTCACATTGCCGGCAGGAGAAACTGCCCATGAGGTTCCAGAGAGAGTGAATCTTGTAGCTGTCAACGGTTATTCCTTAAAGTGTTCGGGTCCGCAGTGGAGTGGGCACGAGGGTCCTCAGAGGAGGCAGGGAGGAGGGATGGAGCAGGAGGAGGAAGAGAGGGAGGAAGAGGGGATTCCAGGCAGGTGCCACCTTACACCATGATGCCAGTGCCCTTCAGGTGGACGGCCGGAGAGGTTCCGGCGGGAAGCGGCTGAGGGGAAGCCCGAAGCGCTGGCGGGGGTGGCAGGAGCGCATCCACTCCCCAGCCTCCGCCTGCCTTGCGCGCCGCGCTAGCGACCGCAGCAGCAGCGGCGGTGGCGGAGGCGCAGCTCCCTCCCCACCCCCAGAAGGCTCCACAGACAATAAATCCTGGGCGGAGAAGATGAGCAGAAAAGGCGAATCGTGCACCCAACTCTGTGAGACCCCCTGCCCGGTGCCGCGTCTCTGCTGGGCGAGGATCCCGGGGGACCCGGGTGCCGTGGGCGGCTCGGAGGGGTCGTGCGCTCCCGCGGCTGCAGACGACGGCCTTGGCCCCAGTAGGCGGCTGCAGGTCCCTCCGGCGAGAACCCACTGCCCAGGGGCTAGGTGTTCGTGGCTTCAAGCCTGGGGTTCGCCCCGTGTGGGGTCCTCGGTGCAGCGGCTCGGCACACAGGTGCCTGGATTGGCAGGCGAGGAGGCGCTGCTCGTGGCTCTTGGCTGTCTCCCCGCTTTCCCCGCCCCCTCTTTTTTCCCACCCCCTTTTCCGACGACACCAGATGCAGCTGCTTCAAAGTGTGAAAAATGTCAAGGATATTTTACAGCGAGAGGAGGGGGTAACCACATTCACAGCCCCGGGCCCCTTTCTGTGGTCTTGGCTTGCCCCTCTGACCTCTAGTGGGGCTCTCTCAAATTGTGAAGAAAAAGAGAGAGAGAGAAAAAAAGAAAAAAAGGAACAGTCCGGTGAAGAACTGAAATTCTGGCTTTCTCCCGGCTCCGTCACAGGCCGTTTTTAGAGAACGGAATACAGGCGGAGCTCTCTGGGTTCCTTCAGGCGTCCCCCTGAGCGAGGCAGGTGCTGAGGCAAGGCGCCGGGCAGCGCGCGACCGCCGGCTCCTTCCGCTGCGGGACCGGCCCGGGGCGCTCGCGCGGCGCAGCCTCCTGCAGCGCCGGCGCCTGGGCGGCAGAAGCGGCTCCCGGCCTCTGCGCCTGCCTGAGCGCCCTGCACCCGCACCAGCTCAGTGACGCCGCGCTCGTGGCTCCGCAGGCTGCTGCTCCTGCTATCTCAGCAAAGAGGCGGCCAGGAGCGCCTCCTCGGGGTTTCCTCTCCCGCCCTCTTTTCCTGCTGCAGGTTGTTGGCTGCCACGGAGAAAAGTCTCTGATTGCCGGTGGGTCACTTCACATTAGTCAAGGCAGCAACATTTGTGCCTGTTCTCACGTTCCCTTTCCCTTTGGGGGGCCGAGGTTAATGGTCTAGGAGTAAGCAAAAAGAGAAGGGGTTTTCCAACTACCCTTCACGCTTTCACCGCGGCTCCTCCTGCCCTGCGCGCGCACGCACACACACACACACACACACACACACACACACACACACACACACACACACACACACACACACACACAGGTACTCCCTCACATAAAGGCACACACAGACACACTTTATTCTCAAACACTTCTCTTTAAACTCTCATAAGCAGCAATATGTTAAACATATTGATGAAGCTAGTGCTATATTTAGACTTCTCTTTTATTTTCTAGATCAATCTGCTGAATTCTCTCTTTCAAAATGGCTTTACTATCCTGAAATCATTATTTTGTGGAATATAGGCTATAGGTTATAGGCTTCCAGATTAGGAGAGAAAGAATCTTCCCTTTAGTTCTCTACGTTTCCAATGCAGTCAGGCTACATGCCATTCAACTGCCACTCTAGGGTAGATGTAAGCTTACAGTTTACTAAAAAGAAAAATGCACTTCTTTACAATCTTAGATTTGCAATGCTAAAATCTTCAAGGTCAAAAATCATCTTTTGTGGTTGCTAGGGATTTTCTAAGAAGATTTGGAGATTGACGTCTCATCTGCAGCATACCAAGAATGAGGATTATTTCCCACTTTATCTGGGCCATAAAGGTGGGCTGACTTTTAAAGACAGTTTTCCAGTATTTTATATGATTTTCATAGGATGAAAAAGGAATGAGAGTATATTTTGAAAAACTATATCATTTAAAAATGTGTTATAAATCACCACTGAGAAAGAGTTCTGAAATGGCAAGGAGATAAAAAAAAAAAAAAAATGTTAAAAGGACAAAATTTTGAATTGACCTCTCTAGAACTCTATTTTTTCACCCATAGTTTTGACCTTGTGAAGATTTTGCCACATCTTCCTGTCTCAGCTGGGGGGAGTGACGTGAAAATTTTTAGGTACTAACTGAAAATTAAAAAAATAACTTGACACAACAGTTATACAATTGTAACAATCTTTTATAGTCTTCCAGTTTTCTTTTTGGATATATTGTTCATAGAACATTTACATATATTTTTTCACTTAATCCTTTCCTAAAACTATTTGGTGAATAATGTTATCCATGCTTATAAGAAGGACACAAAAGCACCTCTCAGGAAGGTACTCTGTTGCCCTGCAATTGAACTCAGAATTTCTTATTTTAACTGCAGGATTCTTTCCCTGGAAACAAAATATTTGACATCACAGCCAATTAGGAGTAACTGCAGATCCTTGCAAACAGGCAACAGATCTACCAATGACGTTATTTCCTGTCTTAATTAAGTGGAATTGTTTTCCTAAGTGAAAATGAACTTGCTTCTGTCCAATGGGGAGAAAAATGTTTTTGAAACCTCAAATTAAAAATTGATGATGGCTCTATAATGTATATTTAAACCATTTGTTCTCCTTTTTCCTTTTTCTTATCCTAGAACCATGATTTCAAGGCCATAAAGATCCAAATGGATAAAAGATTTTAAATTTGTGCAGATGTGATGTCATGTCTATGGGTTTTAACAAACATGATTTTAGCATGAAAAAATAAGAAGGGAGAAGGGTATTCTTTGTAGAATAGGCTTTGGATATAATGGCCCTTTTTTTCTAGGGTTTATGAATCTTTTACAAAATTTGGCTACCTTCACTATTTAAACAATGAGGCATGTTGAAGAGATTTCAATGATTTCATAGAATTATGGAAGTATTGAAATGCAAATGTAGATGCTGTCTTTAAATTCCAAGTTGCCCTGTCATCAGCCCTCTGGAAATACAGATGATTGTCTGAAAATTGAAAAAAAAAAAAAAAAGAATGGTAAATATTCAAACAGAGGTCCACACTAAAAACAGTAACAACTTCAAAAATCAGATCAGGGCAGTTTTATCAAATTAACTGATCTGATTACTTCTATGAATGAGTAAATCATTAAGCCTATAAAATTTTGTAAATTGCTAATCAATACATTTGACTCACAATACTAAAAATTTTGAAATGATAATTGGTTCCTTGGACAAGTAAAGCTAACCTTATTTGAAAATGAAAGAAAGACATATGGTGATATTAAACAATCAGATGCCAACTATCTTCCTAATAATTCTTTTTGAAGGCCTGAAATATCACCCTTGTCATAAAAGATTTTCTCTTTGACAATTTCAGATTAAAATAAAACTACTTATTGAAAGCACAGCACTTTTAGTTTACCAAATTTTAATATTTTTGTAGTATTGGCTTAATAGATATCAGTTTTGGGGGAAATGGAAAACATTGCTAAATTTAGGTGTATGGAGATACAGGTCTGAAGAGCTCAGAATTAGCTGTTAGAGTTTGGTAGGATAGGATCAGTACCAGTGGGATGCCATAAGGGTAGGAAGTGCTGTGTTGTTACAGTGAGCTTTTGAAAAGTAGGGTAAAAGCTCTGAATAGGGAATAAAAGTCATTATGATTTTTCTTCAATTTTGTTAGATGGCATTTACCATGAAATTAATTTCTTAGATTCACAATCTATTCTAGCTCAAAAGTGTGCTTCTTTATTTTGGGTTTTAATTCCCTTGGATCATTAATTTTTATTTTTAAACATTAACTTGCATATAAAGATACAAAAATAAAATGAACACTGATGCACCCACCATGCACCTTAAGAAGGAAAGGTAGGAGCTTCCACTCCTATTTGTTTCTACTCCCTTCACCCCACAGAACTAACCTCATTCCTAAATTTTGTATTTATTTGTACATTTAGACATTTATAAGTTTCATGCACTTTTACTGCTAACAATATTTTGTATTACTTTAGAAATTTAACCCTTACATAAATGATATAATGTAGGATGTATTTCTTTTTCACAATTGCTTTTGATTTAAAATTTTTTTTAAAAATTATGTTTGTGGGAATCTTGATGAATATCATTCTGATTCACTAATTTTTATTGGTGCATGATAGCTGATTGTGTATATTTATCATATTTACTTTCTGATAAGTTTTGCTTTTATGTATAATAATACTGTTATGAACATGTTTTGTTTATATCTCTTTATGGATATGTATGGAGTTCTTCTAGTTTATGTATCACCTAGGAGTATATTTTTTGGGTTATACAGTATATTTAATATGAACTTGTTTTCGAACAGTTTACATTCCTACAAAAATTTATGTTTTCCTTGATCAATGTCCTACCAGGACTTGGTATTAGCAGACATTTTCATGTTGTCGAGACTGAGTGGTGTGAAGTAGTGTTTCACTGTGTTTTAAATGCTCATCTTTAAGTTTTCACTCTTAATGTGGTGTATTTTTTATGGAAAAAAAAAGTTTAATTCAATATTGTCAACTTTATGAGCACTTTTTAAAAATGATATGTTTTGTATTTAATTTAAGAAAAATTTACTACCCTGAGATTATAAATATAGTTTTCTGTATTATATTCTAAAAGCTATATATATTTTTTAACTTTTCAGATTTAAATCATCTGATATTTTGTGTATGCTGTGAGGTAAGGAATTAATTTTTGTTTCAGTTTTCTTTTTCTTTTCTCACTAGATTATTAATTGTATGTACCAGTGCCTCTTCTGTCATATACTAGCTCATTGGTCAATTAATTGTTGGCTTGTGTATTTGGTTCCATCTGGTTCTCTGTACTGTCTCAACTGAAAACTGTCCTAAATTATTATAGCTTAATAATCAATATTGATACTAAGGTAAATAAGGCACCTTATCTTGTTCTCCTTCAAAACGCTTTTGACTTTATCATTTCTTTTAGGGCTATTAATTCTTAAGCATAGTGTAAATTTTTCTTGTACCACACATATCTCTTGAAAACAGACTGTGAGATCACAAGACCTTGTTCTATCTAGTGCAATATCACATTTGGCAATTTTCTTTTAAGTAGTTCAGAATAAATGTATCATGGTCAGTATTCCACTAGGAAGGTTATCTTAGATAAAATATCAGTGAAAAGATCAGCTAAGAAGAATTAAATACCTTTTTTAGAAAGCAATATAGATTAATTCATTAACACAACATAGTATAAGAAAAAAAAAGGAAGTGGAGCACTTTGTTATACCATATACAAAAATAAAGTCAAAATGGATCAAAGACTTAAATGTAAGACATGAAATTACAAAACTTTTAGGAGAAAACATACGCAGTAAACTCTTTGACGTGGGTCTTAGCAATAACTTTTGATATGTTTCGTTGGGCAAGAGCAGCAATAGTGAAAGTAAGCAAATGAGACTACATCACAGTAACAGGTTTCTGCACAGTGAAGGAGACTATCAACAAAACAAAAAGACAAAGATGATATTTGCAAATGATACATCTAATAAAGGGTTAGCATCCAAAATATATTAATATTTTAAAAACTCAAATAATTTTATGCCAAAACAAACTTTCTAATTAGGAAAATAGACAGAGGACCTGAATAGACATTTATCCAAAGAAGACATACAGATAGCCAACAAACATATGAATAGATGCTCAACATCACTAATCATTAGGGAAATGCAAATCAAAACTATCAGATACTACCTGACTCCTATCACAATGGGTGATATATGGGGATTCAGGATAGCTCAGCAGGTTGCACACTTGCTTTGTAGCCCTGGGGTTCAAGGATCAAATCCCAGCCCCGGCCCGTGCAGACCCATAACGCTGACCTGGGGTGTGGCCCCAGTTCAATTCCTGTGCGGTGCCACCCCACATCCACCTGTGTGGAATAAAACCATGTCACAACTCATGATGTACAACTATGGAGACTGCTCTGGGCCCTCCCTCTTCTCTCTCACACACACTTTCTATCAAAAAAACAATAAAATAAATCTTTTTTAAAAATTGAATGATGACTGTAATATATTGAAGAACTTTCCGTTTCCTGCAAATATAGCAATTCAAACTGAATAGCTAACCAGAGTTTAGAATTTTACATGAATACACGATCTAGAACATATATGATACTCACTTTCCCTTAGGTAATATAATCCTTTATCTCTTTTAGTTTATTTTTTTCCCCCAAGGTACATCCCCTATCCTTTGCTCCTAGTCCAGGTTGTGCTACCAAGGGATGGACAATGAGAGATTGGCCAGGGCAATGCTTAATCTGTATCTATCTATCTCTCTATCTATCTATCTATCTATCTATCTATCTATCTATCTATCTATCTATCTATCAATCATCTATCTATCTATCATCTATGACCCCTCTCCCTCCTCTACCTTTCCCCTTTCCTTTTACCTCTGGTAACCACTGTTGTCTGTGTCTATGAGGTATTTTGTTTGTTTGTTTGTAGTCTTGTAGCTTTTATCTACATATAAACCAAGTCATATGATTCTTGCCTTTTTCTGTCTGACTTATTTCACTAAGCATGATAATCTCACAATCCATCCATGTTGTTAAAAATGACAGTATTTCACTTTTTCTTATTGCCTAATAGTATTTCACTGTGTAAATGTACCACATCTTCTTTATCTAGTCCTTTATTGAAGGACACGTTAGTTGTTTTAATGTCTCGGCCACCGTGAATAATGCTGCAGTGAATGTCAGGGTACATATATCTTCCCAGAAAAAAATGTTAGATTTTAGGTAGATACCCAAAAGAGGGATTGCTGAGTTATATGGTAATTCTATTCTTAATTTTTTGAGAAACTACCCTAGTGTTTTCCACAGTGGCTGTATCAACTTACATTCCCAAAAGCAGTGTTTGATGTTTCCTTTTTCTCCACAGCTTCTCCAACACTTGTTGTTATAATATTTGTCTTGTTGATGATAGCCATTCTAATAGGTAATAGGTGATATTCCATTGTGATTTTGATTTGCATTTTCCTAATAACTAGTGAAATTAAGCACTTTTTATATATCTGTTGCTGTTTGTATATGTTCTTGGGAGAAGTATGTATTTAGGTCCTCTGTTCATTTTTATTTATTTATTTATTTATTTATTTATTTATTTATTTATTTTTATTGTTTTTGACAGAGAGAGAGAGAGAGAGAGAGAGAGAGATACAGAGACAGAGAGAGAACTGAACTGGGGGAACTCCCCAGTTCAGCATATGGATCTGAACGGGTCGGGGCTGGGATTCAATCCTAGGTCCTGGGGGCTGCAAAGTGAGTGCTTAACCCACTGAGCCATTCTGGCTTCCCCTACTCTGGTCTTTTTTTAAATTGAATCGTTTACTTATTTTTGTTGAGTTGTATGAGTTCTTTTTAAAAAAAAAATTATTTGTGTGTTTATTTTAATTATTAAATTTATTGGGGTGACATTGGTTGGTAAAAATTACATAGATAATGTAGAATTGTATACCTGGAACCTATGAGTATTTTACGTATCCTGGATATATATTCCCCTTATCAGAGGCATTGTTTTCATATATCTTCTCCCATTTGGTTGGTTGACTCTTTATTTTATTGATGGTTTCTTTTGTTGTACAAAGCTTTTTAGTTTTATATAATTCCATTCTTTTATTGTTGTTTTTACCTTCCTTAATTTGAGGTGAAATTTATAAATTCTTCCTTGAACCCAAGTTCCTAAGTTTAGTACTGATGTTTTCTTCAATGCATTTTATTGATTCAGGTCTTAAGTTTAGCCATTTGAGTTAATTTTGGTATATGGTGACAGATCACAGTTCAGATTCTTTCTTTTGCAGGTGGTTTTCTAAATTTTTTTTAGCACCATTTATTAAAGAAGCTTCCTTTTTCCATTGTATGTTTTTGACTCCTTTGTCGAAATTATATGTCCATATAATATATATGTAGGTTTATTTTGGGGGTTTCAGTTCTATTCCATTGGTCTCTGTGTCCATTTTTCTACCAATACCATGTTATTTTAATTATTGTAACTTTGTAGTATAAGTTGAAGTCAGGGAGTGTGATGCCTCCAGCCTCGTTCTTTTTTCATAGGATAGCTTTGGTTATTCAGGGTCTTTTGTAATTCCATACCAATGTGATGATTTTTAAATCTATTTCTTGAAAGAAAATCATTTGGATTTTGATGAGGATTGTATTAAATCTGTATATTGCTTTGAGAAATATGGCCATTTTACTAATGTTTGTTCTTCCAATCTATGAACATGGTATATGTTTCCATTTCTTTCTGTCTTCTTCAATTTTTAAAAATATTATCTTATAGTTTTCAGTATATAAATCCTTCACATAATTTAAATTTATTCTCAGGTATTTTATTTGTTGTATTGCAATTGCAAAAGAATTGTTTGTTTGTTTTTTCATTTCCTTTTCTAATGTTTCATTGTTAGTGTACAGGAATGCTATGGATTTTTGTACATTGATTTTGTATCCTGCAACTTTACTGTATTTATTTATTGTTTCTAATAGTCTGTTTTTTTTTTATGGGGTCCACATGGTTCTCTCCATAAAGAATCATGTCATGACAATGTAAGTTCTTCATTCCCAATTTGGATGCCTTTTATTTCTTTCTGTTACCTTGATTGCTCTGGCTAGGACTTCCAGTACTATGTTAAATAACTGTGGTAACAGGGGGTGTCCCTGTCTAGCTCCTAATTTTAAAGGAAAATATTTCAGTTTTTCACCATTCAGTACAATATTAGCTGAGGGTTTATTGTATATGGGCTTTATTATATTGAGTTTCTTTTCTTCTATACTAATTTTATTGAGTGTTTTAATCATAAATGGATATTGTAACTTAAATGTTTTTTCTGCATCAATTGATATAATCGTACAGTTTTTAGTTTTTATTTTGTTTATGTGGTGTATCATATTGATTGATTTGCACATATTGAACTGTCCTTGAGCCCCTGGAATGAAACCCACTTGATCTTGATGAATAATCTTTTTAATATATTATTGTATTTGGATTTCTAGTATTTTGTTTAGGATTTTTGCATCTGTTTTCATTAGAGATACTGTTCTGTAGTTATCTTTTTGGGGTGTTATCCTTACCAGGTTTTGGAATCAGAGTGATATTGGCCTTGTAAAATGAGTTGGGAAGTATTTCACTTCTTCAATTTTTTGGAAGAATTTAAGAAGGACAGGTATAAAATTATATTCAAATGTTTGGTAGAATTTGCTAGTGAAGCCATCTGGTCCTGGCCTTTCACTTTTGGTGTGATTTTGGATGATTATTTCTATTTCCATACTGTTGATCAGTTTATTTAAAATTTCCAATTCTCTTGATTGAGTTATCTGGGAAGGCTATATGTTTCTAAAAACTTGTCCATTTTTTTAGGTTACTGAATTTGGTGGCACATAGTTCTTTGTAGTTTTCTAGGATGATTCTATTTCCGTGGTATCCATAATAATTTCTCCTATTTTATTCCTTATTTGGGGTATTTGTGTCTTTTCACATTGGTGAGTTTAGCCAAAGGGTTGCCAATTTTTTTTTAAAGATTTATTTTTTTATTGTTTTTGGTGGAGAGAGAGAAAGAGAGAAAGAGAGAAAGAGAGAGAGAGAGAGAGAGAGAGAGAGAGATACAGAGACAGAGAGAAGGAGGAAGGCCCAGAATAGTCTCTATAGTTGCACATCATTGGTTTTTCCACATAGTTTCATTCCATGGTGGGTTAGGGGCTGAACAGGGCAGTAACTGGGGTGGGATCTCACACCATTGAGAACTGAACAGGGGGCACTCTCCAGTTCAGCATACAGGTCAGCATAGGCAGGGGCCAGGATTCGATCCTCGGGGCTACAAAGTGAGTGCTTAACCCACTGAGTCATCCTGGCTTCCCCAGGGTTATCAATTTTATAATTATTTTTTAATAACCAATTCTTTGTTGCATAAATTTTTTCCATTGTCTTTTTGTTCACTATTTCATTTAGTTCTGCTCCAATTTTTAGTATTTCCTTCCTTCTGCTGAAGTTGGGTTTCATTTGTTCCTCTTAAGATGTGATGTTAGGTTGTTTATTTGTGATTTTTCTTGTTTCTCGAGATAGGCATGTAATAATATAAATTTCCCCCATTAATACTGATTTTGCTGCATCCCAATAATTTTGATATGATGTGTTTTTATTCTCATTTGTTTCTATGTAATTTTTATCTCTTTTAAATTTCTTCTTTGATACAGTTGTTGTTTAATAACATGTTGTTTAATGTAATCTCTACATATATTTGGTTTAATTTAATCTCTACATATATTTGGTTTTTCCTCTTTTTTTTCTTTTTTCATAGTTGATTTCCGATTTCACAGCTTTGTGTTCAGAGAATATGCTTGGTATGATTTCAGTCTACTTAAATTTCCTGAGGCTGCTTTGTGCCTCAGCATATGATCTATCCTTGAAAATGTTTCATGTGCACTAGAAAAATGTATAATCTTGTGTTTTGGAATGAAGTGCTCTGTAAATGTCAATTATCTCCAATTGATCTAATGTATCACTTCAAGCTGATATTTTCTTATTTCTGTATTGCTTTTCTCTTTGGACCATCTATCCATGGCTGTCAGTGGGGTATTTAGTCCCCTACTATGATTGTATTCTTGACAATTTATACCTTTAGTTCTATTAGTAGGTCCTTTGTATATTTTGGTGCTTCCTGATTGGGGACATAAATATTAATGTGTCATGTCTTTTTATTGTATTTTCCCTTTATCATTATGAAGTGCCCATCTTTCTCTCATATTACCTTTTCAGTCTTAAAATTTGTTTCATTAGATCTTAAAATTTGTTTTATTAAATGTATGGTTACACCCACTTTTTTTCTGAATGTCATTTACTTGAAATATCATTTTCTACCCTTTCACTTTGGGTCTGTGTTTGTCCTTGTAGCTGAGATATGTCTTTTAGAGGCAACATATGGTTGTTTTTGCTGTTGTTTGTTTGTTTGCTCATTTGTTTTAATTTAGTCTTCTACTCTGTCTTTTTATTGGCGAGTTCAGTCTATTTGCACTTAGGGTGATTATTGATGTATGAGGATTTCCTATAGCCTTTTTACCTTTTGTTTTCTGGTAGCTTGGTCTCTCCATTGTTTCTTTGCTTCTGTCTGTTATTTTAGTTTGGTGAAATTTTATGCTTTTTTTCTGTTTCCTCTTTTATTACATGTTTTTGTTTGTTTGTTTGTTTGTTTGTTTTCAGTGGTTACCATTAACTTTATGTAAGAGAAAGCTTCATATGTACAGTAAGCCCTTTTCCTAAGCATCCTTCTTTTTTTCATTCCCCTTTAGAAATTCAGAACTTGGGGAAAGCTGGGACGGCTCAGCGGGTTGAGCGCTCACTTTGAGGCCACGAGGACCGAGGATCGAATCCTGGCTCCGGCCCAGGCAGGACCCACATGCTGAACTGGGGAGTTCCCACAGTTCGGTTCTCTGGCTGTCTCTGTCTCTGTCTCTCTCTCTATCTGTCAAAAGTAAAATAGAAATAAATATGCACTGAAGATAAAATAATTACTCTCTATAAATATAAAAAAAAAGATAAAAAAAATTTAGAAATTCAGAACTTTACTTCCTTTCTTTTTATATTTTTGTCTTCACAAATCATCCCTATTTCTTTTGACTCTTTGTTTCAGGATGAATAGCCTGCTTCGATATTTCCTATAATGCAAGCCTTCTGTGTATCTGGAAAAGTCTTTATTTCTCCTTTACTTCTGAAGGATAACTCTACTGGATAAGTTATTCTTGGCTAGTAATTTCTTTCAAAAGTTTGAATACTTGATTCCATTTCCTCATGGCTTGTAGATTTTCTGCTGAGTAATCTGATGATAATCTGATGTGTTTTCCTTTATCATTACAGTCTTCCCTGGCTGCCTTGAGAATCTTTTCTTTGGCATTGGTCTTTGACAGCTTCAGTATAATGTGACTTGGAGAAGGTCTGTTAGGATTGAGGTAGTTAGGTGTTCTGTTTGCTTCTTGGATTTGAACATCTCATTCTTTCCATAGGTTTGGGAAGTTCTTATTGACTATTTGTTTAAATAGACTCTCTGTTCCCTTCTCGCTCATTTCTTCTTCTGGCAAACCCATTATTCTTATGTCATTCTTTCTGATGAAGTCAGAGAGTTCTTGTGGAATTCTTTTATTATTTTTTAACTCTCATGTCTCTCTCTTTTTTCATCTGTGTCATTTCCATATTTCTCTCTTTGATGTCACTAATTCTTTCCTCCATCTTGTCAGCTGTTTCTTAAGCTAGCTATTTCTTTTTTCTTTTTTTTTTCTTTTAATAATTAATTTTTTATTGAGTTCTTCATCTCCAAAATTTTGGTTTGGTTCTTCTTCAAAATTTAAATCTCTTGGGAAAGCCAGGATGGCTCAGCGGGTTAAGTGCTCGCTTTGAAGCCCCGAGGACCGAGGATCGAATCCCGGCTCGGCCCAGGCGGACCCACGTGCTGAACTGGGGAGTTCCCACAGTTCAGCTCTCTCTCTGTCTCTGTATCTCTCTCTCTTTCTGTCAAAAATAAAAAAAAATTTTTAAAAATTAAAAAATTTTAAATCTCTTTGTTAAAATGTTTTCTTTGTTTGTAATTTCTTTACTGAGTTTATTAACCTGCCTATATAAATTTTCTGGCATCTCATTTTTTTTCTAACTGCAATCTTAAATTCTCTGTCATTTGTCACATCTTTCCATGTTTTAAAATTTAGTTTCTGAAGATTTTTATTTTCTTTCTGAGTATCTTTGTTCCCTTGGTAATTCATAGCAATTAATGTTTCTCTTCCTATGCATCTATAGGAGTGGATTCTTCAGTAAGTAGATATAAAATGGTCTTTCTTTTACTTTCCAGTTGGTTTTATTGGAGCATTTTATTTTCTCTTGCATTTTCTCTTCTTCTCTCAATTGGTGATTTCCTATAAAGTGAGCTTCTCCTCTTTGACCCTCTCACTTGGACTTTAGTGCACCACCCCTGTGAGAGGGTGTGGTATATAAAGTGGCTTTGAGCCTCTGAAACTCCAGTGCTGCCCTTGAAGCCAGAAGCAGCAGCACCTATGTGTTTCAGCTGCCCCTGCTGACTTCAGCTGGAATAGTTGAGGTAGTATATGTTAGAGGAGGTGGCAGGTGTGTTTGAGGTTCCAGATAATGGCCACTGCGAGCTCATAGCTGTCTTGCCCTTACTGCTCCTTTCTGTCACTAGAATTCAGAGCATTGTGTTTCTGATGCCCAGAAATGATCTTCTCAGCTCTCAGGGATGTTGATATTTTGTTCTTTAACCTGATACACAGTTGCTGTTTTTCCTGGGGCTCACTGCTAATAATAGGAGGAGGCAGAGGAAGCCAGCTCAGAGAGGATGAGGGAGGTGGCCAGGCTCCTTGTCTTTGTCTTCTGGCTGACACTGAGGGCAGTGAGGGCAGTGCATGCTTACACTCTTCAGAATTTGATCTTTGACCTGAGGTCTCTATATTGAGTGCTGGGTTCAGCTGTATTATATGCTAATTTTCTCAGGCTAAAATACCCAAGGCCAGAGAAGGCAAGTCTGCCATCTTCTCACACTTTCTCTCTCCTGGGACCACAGTGAGTTCCAGGCCACACATTCCATGGCTTCTGTCTCTACACCTTCTTCTCTCACCTAGAATTTAAATGAGTGCCCAGCTGTGCCCCACTGCCTTTGTCTTGGCAGTTTCCCCTACCCTTCTCCCCAATTCATCCCAAATTTCCTACCTTCAGATGTTTCCATGGGTTGAGTGGGTCTCTCAGCTTTGATTTTGTGTTGCTTAGGGAGTCCTTTATTGACTTATAGTTGTTGAATTTGTTGTAACTTCCAGAGGATATTTCAAGGAGCCTGTCTCCACCATTTTGGTCTCCTCTCCACTATAATCCTTTAATTTAACTAATGTACATTGTTTATATTAAATTGCTTCTATGCTAAATCAATCATTATAGAAACAGCAATTATTAGAAATTCTGGCAAAAGGATTACTACTTTTTTTCTGATATAAGGTTATACTACTTATCCAATTTTACTTCTTTAACACATCTCAATGTCATCATTAGAAAAAAAATATTGTTTGGTTAACATGAAAAAAGTGCAGATTTATTTAGATTCAGAATATCATTTTATTTTAGTGAATTCTTTTCTCCTAACAGTTTCCACCTAATATTTTATAATATATAACCAAAAAGATTTAAAATTCCAAAACTTTAGGTTAAATAAAAATGTCTTTTTTTACACCCATTTTTGTTAAATAAAGTTTAACTGGTATACAATTCAAAGGTAACAGTTATTATTCCTTAGTATTTTGAAGGTATTATTCCATGGGTTTTGTCCTTTATTCTTGTTTTTGAAATATTTGTTCTTAGTCCAATTGTCTGTCATCTCTTGTAGTCAATCATTTCTTTCATTCTTGTTGTTGAGATATTCTCATTTTGTCTTTGTAAATTAATGTGTTTAAAATAAGTTTTTTTTCCTTTCATTTTCTAGATTTTATTTTATTTTTAATTTATTTTATGTTCCTAAGAATTAAAAATTAATTTTGGAAAATAATTCAGTCTTTATTTCTTTTTATATTGCTCTGTCTTCATTTTCTGTACTTACCTCCTTATTTTATCTTCCATATCTGTTATCCACTCTTTAATATTTTTCTCTTTTTGTTTCTCTGTGTAACATTTTGTGTAAATTTGTGACTTATCTTTCATTTAACTATTTCATTAATATAATGTTTAACCCACCACTGAGTTTTTTTAAAGATTTATTTTATTGTTTTTTTCTGGAGACAGGGAGAGACAGAAAATGGGGAGGGCCCAGAGCACTCTCCATAGTTGTACATCATCAATTTTGGACATGGTTTCATTCCACACAGGTGGGCATGGGAGGCACACCCTTTTGAGACAGGGGCCAAACCAGGGGGTGAAAACTGAACTGGAAGCCTCCTGCATGGGAAGCACACCCCAGTTCAACATATGGGTCTGCACAGGCCAGGACTGGGATTCAATCCTTGGTCCCCAGGGATGCAAAGTGAGCACTTAATACACTGAACCATCCTGGCTTCATCAACCACTGAGCTTTTAATTTCACTTAATTTTTAATTTCACTGTTTAATATTAAAATTTTCTGACTTTTCCTGAAAACATCAGGTTTCTTGTTCATGTTTTTTTTTCACTCTTCTATATTACATGCTATATTTAATAATTTTAATATCTGATATTCAAGGGTCTAATTTGTGATGCTAATTAATTTTCTTCTGACTCTTGCTCATGGTTGTATATTTTTTTAGATTCTGAGATCATTTCCAGTTGGATATTATGCATGGAAATAATGTGAACTCTTGGTTAAAGGATTTTATCTCCATTAAGATTTTTCCAGGTGCCCAGGGAGCTAACCACCCAAATTATTTCAGTTTTTAGCTGTGGGATTCTCAGATCACTCAAATAAGTCCCAAGTGCTCAAAGGGGTATGCTTTTGACTATTAATCCTCAGAAAATACTTTCTTCCCCATTCAGCACCAGGGTTGAAGCAGACAATATGCCTTATAATCCCTGATATTCAGCTATAAATATTTTTAAATTAAAGTATAGGCCTTCAAGGGTTCCATCCTTAAGTGTTGGTTTTAGTTAAATTCTACCCTTCTTAGGATAATGGCATAGTATCTTATTCAGCTGCCTGTTAGTGGGAAATCTTTAGATTACTATTAGGTTAAAGATCCATACCCCTTGCAGCTCCCTGTTAAGAGGCAGATTTGAGATTATTGATTGAAAAATGCCTTCAGGAGAGTTGTATATTTAAGACTTCTTACCACTATCGTTTTCTGTTTTCTCTTAATTTTTGGCCTCCAAGAATTTCACTTCTTTCTTGGAAGTTCACTGTCCATAAAAACATAAAAATGAAAGCTTGTTCTTTTTATTCAGCATTTCTGGATGCTTTGCCCAACCTACAAATATTTTCATGATATTTAGGCTGCCATGTTTTGGAAATAGAACTCATTTATCTGTTTATATCACAATTTTTGAGGTGATATTTTTTTGGTTTCATAATGTTGGAGTTAGGTTACCTAGAATTTGCATATATCCTTTCTGTAGAGCATGATATTATAAGAGATGTCAATGGAAATAAGTTGCCACTATGTTATAAAGGACACAGTGATAACTTTACTGGTTGATAGCGTCTGCATGAAACAAACAAAAACATACTTTAGTTATTATTTTTGATGTCCCTAATATATTTGTAGGATCAGTTTAGGTAAAACTCTTCTATACCAGATCTCTATCCATTAAATAATTAACACATTCATCTAAATCAGTTACTTTTTATGACAGGGCACACTAATAGATAACATTAATTATTATTATTTGATTAAAATCTTCCCCTCTGATAGCATGAGTCATCTTGAATCACAAATGGTCATCCAAACATTTACCTAACAATTAAGAATTTAAATCTGAGATATAAAAGGTAGAAGACCAAGCAAATTTAACTCCTTTTGGAGTAGATAAATTCTTTGATAGATATAACAAAGAATTCAATAATCTGAAAATTTATGGAAGAAAAAAGAATAGTAGTAATATGGTATTAATGAAAGTAATATATTAAACATTTTTAACTAATTGTTCTTCTGACCTTTTTCTATTTTAACTTTTCTGATGGCAAAAATATTTACGTTTATAGTTAAAATTTCAAGCAGGGAAAGCCAGGATGGCTCAGTGGATTAAGTGCTTGCTTTGCAGACCCAGGAGCTGAGGTTCCAATCCTGGCCCTAGCCCATGTGGACCCATATGCTGAACTGAGGTATGCCCCCAGTTTTGTTCTCACTGGGATGAACTTCCCATGTGGGAGGACTCTGGTTTGGTCCCCAGCTCAAGGGGTTGTGTTTCCCATGCGGGAGCTGGTTCCTGCCTTGTGTGGCCCCCACCTACCTGTGTAGAATGAAACCATGTTGAAAACTGATAACATATAAATATAGAGACTGTTCTTGGCCCTCCCCATCTCTCTGTCTCTTTGTCTCTTTCTCTCTTTGTCAAAACAATAAAATAAATCTTAAAAAAAATTAGACTTATAAAATTTCAAGCAATGAACATTTTACAAAATAAAATATGAAAGTACTCTACAATTTCTTCCTTTGAAATGAGTTATTAGCTTGATGTACTCTACAGAATTTTTCTCATCATATAGAAATATACAGGTATATTATTAATTTTACCCCTCAGAAAGGTATTCATAGTATGTATATTGCTTTATGACTATAGCTTGCTTTTTGTTTAACAATGAATGATAAAACATTTTTTTATTTCAGTTCTAATATAGTGATATACTCTTCTATTGCATAGACACACCATAATTACTATAACTTTTCATTTTAATGGCTATTAGGTGAATTGTAATCTTTTCATTATTGCAACAATTTTGCTATATATATGTATATATATCTTTGTTTGCATTATTATACAGAAATTTTGTAGCATATTTTTAGAAATATTATTGACAGTGTGAAACTATACGTACAGTGTTCAGACAGAAATTGGCATTACATGAATATAGCCAAAGGGTCTTTTGATAGCCTTAGTCTTCCCAGCAGCCATCAACAATTCATGTTGCATAATCTTCAAACTCAATAACATTTTCTTAATTATAATTTCATTCATTGCTTGAAAATGCAATAGACCACTATCTCTGAGCGTGGGTTACTTAGTTTTTTGTGTCTTCATAAAAAAAAATTAAAGGTAGTTCACTGTCAGTCTTTGTTTTAAGCTTGATATTTTATTTCAAATAAAAATGATTATTTATTTTTCTATAGTAGTTTATGTACTACAAAACACTAAAATAGTAGATAAGAATTTGGGGGGTATTGAGAATAAATAGATAATATAAAATTCATTATGAATACAATTTATTTACAGTGTTAGACAGTGAAAGTGGTTTTACTTTCATTATATAAATAAATATTGGATCAGAATGCAAACACCATCTTCTAAATCCATAATAGCAAGTTATTTTATAATATTAAATGCATATATAAAACTACCAGGAAGATTTTACTAAAACTATTGATATTTAACCCTTATGTATTGTGTACCTCTAAATATGTCAAGATACATACCTATTTCTTTAAAGTCCACGTGTGACTAATTTAAGATTTCCATGCTTATGCTAACCATTAAGTGTAAAGAGATTATTTTACCTCCTTGAAAATAAATCAAGATTTTATATAGGTGGCAGATTACATTAAGGATTTCTTAATTTAAAACTGAACTGTCTGTTTATATTATCCACAATGTGTATTTAAATACCTTGTAGCTGTAATCTTATAAAAGTGATTTAAATAAAAATTTCTTTTTATTTTTACTTTCACCAATGTGTTTTCTATACCATTAACATGCCCATTTTTGGGAAATGATAAACAATGATCTGATTTGCATAAAACAAGTACAAAACTTCAGGCTTTTGAGTTTTATTTTCACATTTTACTTCTATGGAATATCTGGCTATTTGTATAAAATGATGTTCAGCACATTTAATGAATACTTACAAAAAATTTTTTTTCATTAAGCTTGCATAAAATTGTTCAGGCAAGATAAAAAAAAAATACAACATAGAGAAGCTTTTAAACATGGCAGAGCATGTTCATGTGCCATTGTTCCTCCTGTTTCTTTACCAACCTTAGCTCACTTTCCTCACAGCATAGCAAAGCAATCGTACAAATCTTCCCTTTGTGCTTCTAAATTCCCATGACCTTTCACCATGAATATGAATATAGACCAAATTTCTGGCATCCAGGAGAATCAAGTCCAGTGAGCTCACATAGAGGTTGCTTGAAAGGCTCTCAACACAAATGAGCTACTGGATTCTCTCCTTCCAGCAACAAAATAAAATAAAACTAAACCAAACCAAACCAAACCCAAGCAAAATACAACAAACAAACAAACAAACAAACAAAAACAAAAAAAAATACAAAACAAACAACACACACACACACACAAACATTCCATAATATACCCCCATGCTAGTGTATTGGAGATAAGGAATTTTTTCTTTTATTAATTTACTTTCCCATATGGTCTATGACGTCTAAATAAATCAAACAACATACAGAAGTGTGTTTACCTAGTGCAAAGAAGTATGGATGACACAGAGGAGTACAATGTGTTGAAGTGAGTTGAGTCCTGTAAGAGGGATAAAATATAGACAAATCTTCAAAAATTATTTATAGCTCTCACTGTTTTCTTTTACAGGAAATGATGATTCATTATCGCTGGGTTAATTTATTTGTTTATTTTCCTGAGGACTGGAAAGGATATGGGTTTGAGAGTTTAGGGTAGAGGCTTGTACTAGATACATTATTCTGCAACATAAAATGGGCAGTGGCAGTACTGACAACTGACATGAACAGGAAATCAAAGAGAAAGGCAGAGGCTAGGATACTGGACACTATTTGGTGAAAAATTATAAAAGAGTTGCCAGGGAATTAAGTAGTTTGAGGTGGAAAATCAGATGATGAGGTTATGGGAATCAAATGCCAAAATGTAATTCAGCTCTGTGACTCAAATCTTTACAGAAGGGACTACTCCGGGGAAGTGCTTACCGGTAGATTTCTTACAAGTAGCAATAAAGGAACCAATGGCCACATACTAGCTTCTGGAGTAGGGGAGACAAAATTAGTTTATGAGGATGATTAGTTTATATACAGGTTATAAATACTATATGGAAAAGTAGATTTATGACAGAACATAATTGGTTGTGAAAGAAAACATCAACAGTGTTTTATGAATTCAAAAACGAACAAAAAAACTCAATAATACTCTTTTTTAGAAAGGGTGTATTTTTCATAAAGTAGGGAAGATTTCTCAGCGCTTGCCAATTTATGTAGAAAATCCTGCCCTGTCGAATAGTAATCCAAGTAGCGGTGTTGTATGTACCCCACCAAGATCAGATCTTTAAGCTCCCAAGGAGAGTATGCACGTGTGCAACTGTGGAGAATACTCATAGAATATAATGTTCCAGAGAATATGAGAATATATTCTAGTCCTGTTCTTAGCCTGGGTAATGGAGATTAATTATGATCATTGCACATGGGGAAAAAGTGCCTATCAGAGATAACATTGTTTACCCCCTTATAAAACTTTGACACAAAAGCATTTCCTTTGAAGATTTTGGCTATTATCTGTCTACCAGGGATTCCCAACCCCGTGCCCGCGGGCGCCATGTTGCCCGCGGCCCGATTTGTGTTCGCCCGCCATTATTTGACTGCATCAGAGGTTTTTCATAAACACTAAGTAAAACTATAATTTATTTTTATACATTTGTTAGAATTGTAAAATATTGTTTGAGTATCTACACAGGTTTATTATATTCATTGGTATATTTGCGATATCGTATGTATAAGTCTTTCCCTAGCTTTCGCCTTTGTACATGTCGCGTCTTGTTTAGCCGCTGCGCTCTTTAAACTCTCCTCCACCCAACCGGGAGACCCCAAGTTGCCATTTTTATTGCAGTTGCTGGACTGATCGGGTCGTGATGGTTAGCTAGGATCACAGTTTTGATATATTCTATTTTAAATGAACTAAAAGCGAGGTAGGTAATCTATTATTATGGTGGCAATTTGATATGATATTGTAGTTCTATAACTATTTTCATTTTTATTTTTTTAGTCCTAAAATGAGTGGACAAAATAAGAGAAAACGAACCTATAATTTTAACACAGACTGGGAAGAATCATGTTGTTTCATTAATTTAAAAGGTAAATACGTTTGCCTGTTGTGTGGCAGTAGTATTGCAGTGCCAAAAAAACATAATGTTGAACGTCACTTTCAGACAAGTCATACCACTTTTGATACGAAGTATCCACTTAAATCTGAAGTAAGAAAGAAAAAAATAAATCAACTAAAATTAAGTTTAACTACTCAACAGACTGTTTTTACTAGACATGTGGAAAAATCTAAAAAGGCAACCATTGCTTCTTTCAAAATTTCTCACATGCTCGCAAAGAAGAAAAAACCTTTCCAGGATGGATGGTGAATTGTTAAAAGAAGCATTTCTGACTGCTGCCGATTGTTTGTTTGAGGAATATTCTAACAAGCGTGAGATTATGTCGGCGATACAAGACCTACAGTTGTCAAAATAACACAGTCACAAGAAGAATACATGCAATTTCAAAAGACTTGCAAACTCAGTTAAAGACTGACTTGGAAATATGTGACTGCTTCTCTCTGCAATTTGACAAGTCAACAGATATATCAGACACCGCACAGTTGGCAGTTACGGTGAGAATGGTATTTAGTAACTTCACAGTAAAAGAGGAGCTGTTTCAAATATTACCAATGAAAGGACAGACGAGAGGTGAGGATATTTATAAAACTTTCAGAACATACGCCAGGTCGATAAACATGCCTTTGCATAAGTTGTCTGCGATCACTACCGATGGGGCACCAGCAATGGTTGGTAAAAACAAAGGATTTATTGCCCTTTGCAGGAAAGATGAATCATTTTCAAACTTTATGTCCTACCACTGTATTATCCATCAGGAAGCTTTGTGTTGTAAAATACTGCCCTTTGAACATGTTATGAAAATAGTCACAAAGAT
>PVKE010008082.1:0-48725 GCA_004027555.1 Craseonycteris thonglongyai | reverse complement strand
CCAGGATTCGATCCTCAGTCCCTGGGGGCTGCAAAGCGAGCGCTTAACCCGCTGAGCCATCCTGGCTTCCCCTGCTATGTGACTTCTATGACTTGCTTTTTTTCGCTCCTTGACAGTATGTCTGTGTTAGCCATGTTGATACGTGTAACTCATTTTTAGATGAGTATTTTTAACCATATATATGTTTTTGTACTTTTAATTTATTTCTGCTTGTTGCACATTTATTTGTTAGGTTTCTTGTGTTTTATTATTCATATATCAAATAAAATCATAATGATAGGGAAAGTAATAATAGCAAATACATACAGATGTTACTATGAGCCAGGTACTATTCTAAGTATTTACATATATTCTCATTTAATGCCCATGGTAACCTTATCAAGGAGGTACAAGGTATTGTGATAACCATTAAGATTTGGGCCTGAGGGATGCTGGGATACCTTAGCAGGTTGAGCTCTTGCCTTGCAATCTCAAGGTCTGGGGATTGATAACTGGCCCTGGTCCATGCAAACCGGTATACTGAACTGTGGTGCAACTGGTAGCTGCCATGACTCAGCGGCGAGGGTTCTGGCTTCCCATGTGGGGGTTGGTGCGGGGGGTGGGGGCTGGTTTATTTCTTGCTCTGTGCAGCCCCACATCCACTTGCATGGAATGAAACTGTCACAACTCATGATGTACAACTATGGGGTCTCACCTCTTATCTCTTTCTCACCTTCTCTCAAACAATAAAGTAAATCTTCAAAAAAAAAAAAAACACAACAAAAAACTCAGGCCTGAAGCACAGAGGCATTCCAACAAATTTTATGACTGATTTGCACCTCAGTAGTTGGCCTCCACAATCCATGCTCCTAATCATTACACCGTTCTGACTCCTATGCAATCTTTTAATTACCGGTATACTTTATTCCATTTAACTTTTGAAGATAAGACATGTTTCTATGACACATGTTTCTATGACATTCAAAAACAAATTATCCTAGTGTGATATTCAAATTGGTTCTCCGATAACACCAATTGCATAACATCATGCCTCAGTTTACTCAGTTTAATTTGCTTCATGGTTAGACCATGAATTTATTTCTTTTTTATTTTTTCAAGATTCAGTTGTATTTTATTTATTTATTTATTTTTAAGATTTATTTTATTGTTTTGACAGAGAGAGAGAGAGAGACAGACAGACAGACAGCTAGCGAGAAGGAGGAGGACCCAGAGTAGTCTCCCTAGTTGTATGCCATGAGTTTTTGACTCAGTTTCATTCCACACAGGTAGGCACAGGGTCGCACAGGGCAGGAACTGGGCTGGGGGCCTCTTGCAAGAGGAACGTGTCCCTGCAAGCTGGGGCCCTCTTATGTGGGAAGCGGGCACATTCAGCATATGTGTCCACATGGGCTGGGGCCAGGACTCAATCCCTGGACCCTGAGGTTGCAAGACGAGCACTCAACCTGCTGAGCCATTCTGGCATCTCTAACCATGAGTTTCTTATACAGCTTTATTTATTTATTTCAGTTCTCTGGGATTTACTATTGCATCCCTCTCCCCCACCACTCTTTCCTCCCCTCCCCCTTTAGAAGGAAAAAATATACCTTCTTCATTATCCTAAAATCTTTAAGTTTTTTATTTTTGGTCCATGGTTTGGAATTGATTCCATTGATTTCCTGTGCTCATTTGGGCTAGTTTCTTCATATTTAGACAATGACATCCTCTTTTTAAAAATATTTAGTGATCTTAAATGAATCACATAATCTTCCTGAGCCTTGAATTTCCCAACTAAGTTGCATTTGTTTAGTATAATTATTTTATTAATAAGACATGTAATTGTTAATCAGAACTTCCTTTCAGTGTTAAATAACCAAGGGAGATCGTGAGGAAAAATAATAAAGAGTTCTTGATAGTGATTGGAAACTACTGTATTTCCTCAACCCCTCAAGTTACAAAAACAGAAAACTTTGGCATGGAGAGATAAAATCCCTTTGTACCATAACTTTCTTGTGTAGCTTTAATTTTTCCTTAATTGATTAATTATTTCTTTCTTACATTCTATGGCAATATGATGTCTTCAGGTTTTCTCAAACTCTTGGATAATGCCTTATTATTCCTTATTAAACATTCTGAAATTTCTCTCATCTTAAAAACAACAAAACAAAAAGCTTACTCAACCTATCCTCTATGACCAAGTTATTTTACTTTTTTTTTTTTTTTACATTTTTGCTGTTTCTCTTTATCTGCCATCCATCCAAAAATATGTATTGAGCTTGTATCAGGCACTAATTTATCTAATCTCTGGGTAGGCAATATGAACCAGAGAGACTAGGGACCTTTGTTCTTAGTTTGGAACTGGCATGGCCTGTTGTAGAAAAAGTGAGAAGACCATTTTGTGGTAAGAGCAAGGGAAAGAATGGTTGAAGTTGAGGGTAAAGAGTAGGGCCAGTCCATATGTGGTTCTTAGACCATTCTAAGGAGTTTAAATATTATTCTGTGTGATGAAAAAGCCATTTTGGGGTTTTAGACAGGCACTGTCAAATTTGATTTGCATAAAATAATTATTCTGGTTGCTTTGTGGGAAGAATGGATTGTAGAGGTCAAATGTAGAAGCAGGTAAGCAATTTAGGACTAGTTCAGTGGTTCAGGTAAGAGTTGGTAATGGTTTGTGTCAGGCTGATGGTGGCAGAACTGATGGATTGCTGATAGATTAGATTCAGAGTCTAAGAGAACAAGAACCATCCACACTATTCCCCAGAAATTGCTATGATTGAATCCACTAATGCCATTCATATCATTAAACCCAGTTTTGTTTGATATGTGATCTTAGACAAATTAATTAAATTATCTGTGCTTCAGTTTCTTCACTTGTAGAGTGATAGTATTGTTCCTACCACCTAAGTTGTTGTAATCATTAAATTAAATTCTGTATGTATATTACTTAGTACAGTGTCTTCCACAGAGCTTATTCATGGTAAATGTTAGCTAGCAACACTATTGCCATCATCCTGGTCATCGTCATCTTCATTGTCATTCTGGGATAAGGCTTTTCTAGACCTTTCCCTCCTCTGGCCACTGTTTCGTTCTTGCTAGTTCTTTCTCCTCCAGGTCACTTCTAAACGAAGTTCCTCAGGGCTCTGACATTTTCTTTTCTCATTTTACACATTTTCTTTGGCAAAGTTATTTACTCAATGGCTTCTATCAGTATAAAATTAACTCCCCTCAAATCTACCCATAAACCCAGTTCTGTTTCCCAAGCCATAGTGCTATATATCCACTTCTGATCATCTCCATTTGGAGGGATATGTCTTAGGCACCTTCACCATGTCAAAAACGGAACTCTTTTTTTTTTTGGCAAGGCTTAAGCCTCTCTTCCTGTTGTGTAGTTCAGTAAATGGTATTGTCCTAAGCATTTTTTTTTCTTTCTTTCTTTCTTTTTCTTTTTGTCGTTAAATTTATTGGAGTAACATTGGTTGGTAACAATTACCTAGTTTCCAGGTGTCCAAGTCTACATTATATTTTCTATGCATTGCATTGTGTGCTCACCACCCAGAGTCAGCTCTCTTTCCATCAACCTTTTTTTTCTACCTCATGCCCTGTTATTAATCTTTTGCCTAGATTTCTGCAATAGCTCCCTAATTAGTCTCACTACCTCTGGTTTTATGCCCCCTACATCCATTTTCCACCTTTCAATAACAGTAATCTTTTAAATTTGCATATCTGATCATGTTACTGATATATAACATGCTTTGCTTTGCTTTGCTACTTCTCTTTCTTTTTAGAATGAAATTCTGAATTCATGTATATAATAGCTTTTAAGATTTGCTTCTGCCTACCTTTAGCTTTCTGCCTCTACTCCTCACTTACACCTTCCAGTCACACTGCTCTACTTTTATGACTTTCCGTGGGCTGTACTCTTATCTCAGGGCCACAGCTCATCTTTTTCTTTGTGTAGAACACTTCTTTCCTGATTCTTAATCTTGGCAACATACTCTTATCCTTCATTTTTAGTTTAAATGTTAAATACTACCTCTAGGTACACTTTCTTATGTTTCTCAAACTATAATAGACAAGACTATTCTTCTCTGTTAAGTAAGATCTTTATTTCCTCTTTGTGTCTCTATGATTCTTATTGCACTTGCTAATAATATCTTTCTCATGAACATGTAAGCTTCATGTTGGCAGGGACCATGGCATCTGTTTGTTTCTCACTTTTTTTCCAGCATCTGTTCATCAAATTGAGTAAGAGATGAATGCATCATGGGTTTGCCTAGTTTGGGGAATGACAGGCTTTCTAGCTGAGTTTGGTGTGTGCTTTTCTTCATCTTTCAGGGTGATAAAGGGGAGAACTGAAAAGTTTAGTTAGATTTATTGTAGTTTAACTTTCAGACTCCAGTGGCTTCACGTAGAGAGGAGGGAAGCAGCATTAGAAACAGAGGTGGCTATATCAAGAAGTGTTACCTTAGGGTTGAAGTTTCTTTTTGCTAATTAGAATGACATCTAGAATTTCCAGGGGAGTGTTTTTTCAAAATACTTGCATTTCCCAGGTTTGTCTGTTTTTTTCAAAAGTCAATCATGACAGTGATTCCCAAATCCTTGGTATGCTAGGCATGAACATTGACACAAATGCTTACTAGTTGTCACAAATGCTCACCTGTTGGATCCAGATATATCCTATGTTGGTTATTAAGCTCTCTACACCTGTGACCTACTTGTTCTTTGGCCTTGGCTTCTTCTATGATAATTCCAGTGGGAATTCTTTTTTTTTAATTTATTTTTTATTTTTGAACTGAACTGGGGGCCTCACTGCATTTGGGAAGCACAGCCCAGTTCAGCATGTGGGTCCACCTGGGCCGGAGCCAGGATTCAATCCTCGGTCCTTGGGGCTTCAAAGTGAACGCTTAACCTGCTGAGCCATCCCGGCTTTCCCTCCAGTGGGAATTCTTAATCTAAACTTGCAGGAACAGTGTTTGCAAATGAGATGAGTTGGAAACTGGCCTTAATACATCCTTTCTGCATTTTTTCTAGCAGAAGTTTTTCAAAGTGGGTTTATCCTATTTTAGTTCCCAGGGCTGATGTAGATTTTCTTGCATTTTTATATTCTAGTCACCATTTTGATGGGAATTGGTATGAATCTCATTGAAGGAGAATGTGAATGAGTTCTCTTTTAAAGGGTATTTATTTGTATTGTGACCTGCCTCCTTTGTGTATGTGTGTGCACATATATGTGTACATGTGTACAGTCTTTCTTTTGCTCCCTGCTTTTCATTTGATCCCTCTATGCCATTTCTTTGTTTTGTAACTCTATGTGAGAGTCATTTTTTGTAGCTTTATTTAAATCATTTATATTTTATACTATCATGGACATATTAGTGACACTTCTGTCCTACTATTTTATTCTCTTTTTATGATCTTTTACCCTTTGTTTTTCAGTCTTTTGCCATATGGTTTCTATGTTTTATTTGCTTTTATTTTTCATAAATATTTGAAAGATTGACATATTTTATGTCTATGACCTTGAAAAAGTGTTTCAAAATATCATTGAGCCTGAACTTATGTAATTATTAAATTAAAAACAAAAACAAAAACACAACAACATGCAGTAACACTTGACTCTGCAGAAGGAATTTTAGATTCCTTTATATTTTTCTGCTCTGCCTTTGTTAACAAAAGCGGGTCCTGTAGAGCCACGTGATTACTGTTGAATTGTTATTTATATATTTATATATTGTATGTTCTCTCTCTTTTAAGGATTACTGTTTTTGTCTCTGTCATATAATTATAACATCTACTGCCCTCTATGACTATCACCATATCTTTTATACTTTAACTTTACCATTCTTAGGAATATTTTGATTCATATGTTGTTTGGCTAGAGTCTGTCCTCTAGTTGATGTGGGTCCCCCCTTTACCCCACACCACAGGGAAGGATGTATGCACAGACATTTCCTGAGCTCTCCTGCTGTCTGAGGGAATTGCAGCCTGTTCTGTAACATGTTACCCCTCCCTTGCAAAACAACAATTATTGATAAGAGGACTCCAAAAAAAGCAAAATGGTTTTAGAAAAACCTGAATTTAAGTAATAGGGTAATTATGAAATATAAAAATTTGTTAGGGGAAACCGGGATGGCTCAGTGGGTTAAGCGCTCACTTTGCAGAGCTGGGGACCGGGGATCAAATCCCGGCCTTAGCCCGTGCGGACCCATATGCTGAACTGGGGAGCTCCCCCAGTTCAGTTCTTGCCAGGGCCTATGTGGGAGGCTCCTGGCCCAGTTCCTGCCCTGTGCAGCCCCGTGCCTACCTGTGGAGTGAAACTATATGGAAAACTAATGCTGTCAACTATGGAGACTGCTCTGGGCCCTCCTCCTCCTCTCTGTCTGTGTCTGTCTCTCTGTCAAAAAATAATAAAAATCTTAAAAAAACAAAACAAAACTTGGAGTGCATGTGGAATATCCAAGTTCTTTTTAAAACATGAATTAATCACCTAACATTAACAAAGAAAACCATACTATAGGACAAAGTAGAAAGATTATTTTGCAAAATATTTTATATTTTTCACTTTATGATTTTATTTAGGGCTTCTCCTCCCTCCCAAGTTCAACATAGTGTCAAGGGTTGATAGAAGCCATTAAGATTTACCCTTCAAAGCCAGGATGGCTCAGTGGGTTAAGTGCTCACTTTGCAGCCCCGGGGACCAAGGATCGAATCCTGGTCCCGGCCTGTGTGGACCCATGTGCTGAACTGGGGAGTGCCCCCAGTTCAGTTCTCACCGGGGTGAGACCCCGGCCCAGTTCCTGGCCTGTGCAGCCCTGCGCCTACCTGTGGAATGAAACTATGTGGAAAAACCCATGATATGCAACTATGGAGACTGTTCTGGGCCCTCCCCCTTCTCTCTGTCTCTGTCTCTCTCTCTTTCTCTCTCTGTCAAAAACAATAAAAATAAATCTTTAAAAAAAAAAAGATTTACCCTTCAATGGATTAGAAGGAGTCTATTTTCATAAAACATCTCCTTTATTTGCTATATCAGATATAAGCCACAACACATACCATCATGAAAATTTCATTCCATAATTTTCTTAATTTTCTGCAACAAAAAGTAAACATGAAGGGGAGGAATGCTAAAAGTCTGATACAAAAACAAATATTTATTTTCAGTTTCCAGTGCTAAAAGTTTCTATTTTGGAATGGTGGTAGAGTTCTAATTTAAAATATTTGAAACATCATTTAAGGGTACATATAATCTTTATTTTAATAAAACATCTGCACATGTTTGTTGGTACAGGGGAACCTAAGATGAAAAGCAATAGCTTCCAACTCTACTCTCCATCTCTGTCTCACTCCTTTGAGGTAATGTTTTCATTTTTATTTTAATTTCTCTTGAAGTAATGTTTTTAATCATCCTTGTGGTAGTTTTCTAATTTTAATTAATACAGTTATAGCACTGATTATTGAGTCATTAATTTCAGATAATATCTAGTTATGAAAAAATAAGGATTTATCTGTTTTTTCCATTCTGTCTACCATTGTTTATTGTCCTGTTGATTTTTAATTGTTGTATTATTCACTCTTGTAACATTAAATTTTTGCTCATCAAGGGATGCTGGGGGGAAGCCGGGATGGCTCGGTGGGTTAAGTGCTCACTTTACAGCGCCAGGGACCGGGGATTGAATCCCGGCCTTGGCCCGTGCGGACCCATATGCTGAACTGGTAGCTCCCCCAGTTCAGTTCTCTCTCTGTCTCTGTCTCTGTATCTCTCTCTCTCTCTGTGTCATAAATAAATAAATAAATAAATAAATAAAGGGATGCTGGGATGACTCAGTGGGTTGAGTGCTCGTTTTGCAGCCCCAGGGTCCAAGGATCGAATCGCAGCCCTGGCCCATGGGGACCCATATGTTGAACTGGGGTATGCCCCAGTTCAGTTCTTGCCAGGTCCTATGTGGGAGGCCCCCAGCTCAGTTCCTGCCCTGTGCAGCCCTTTACCCACCTGTGGAATTGAAACTATATAAAAAACTAATGATGTACAACTATGGAGACTACTCTGGGCCCTTCCCCTTCTCTCTCTCTCTCTCTGTCTGTCTGTCTCTCTCTTGTCAAAAAAAAAACAACAAACCAATAAAATTAAATCTTAAAAAATTTCTTTTTTGCTCATCAGCTTTTGATAAGCTACATGCCAAGCTGTTGTGAGAAAGAGATTCCAAGTACAGTGACTTAAGTAAATAGAAGTTTATTTTTCTCCCATGTAATAGCCCAAAAGAGGTAATAGCCCAAGAGAGGTAATAGCCCAAGGTTGGGTTGGTGAATAACTTTGTTTCATGACCTGTTATATCTGCCTTCCTGAGAGAGCTTCCATCTCAGGTTCAAGTGTGCTGCTATAGTTGTCATTTCCTTGGGGGAAGAAGTCTAAAGCAAGTGACTCTGACATGAAAGATCACACATCATATTGATTTATATTCCATTGTCCAGAACTAGTATCATGTGAACTTGATCCTGTAGACAAAGATTTGGCTGTGGTTTCAGTATAGAATGTAAACATTAGTAATTTCACAATGTAAAACAAAATGAAAATGTATATAGCTAATAAAACGTAAAAACGAGCAGATAAACAGAAAGAAAGAAAGGCAGAGGAAATGGTAAGAGTAACAGGACTTGCATATTATAAAGTGGAAACATGGAGTTATTCACTAGACAGGAAAATGTTACTTGGCTTTCAGAATCTTCCTTCTTTGTCTTGGCTGAGAAATGTAGCTGTATATTCAGCTACAATTTCAGAGGGTTCTAATACAGATGAAGCTTCGCATGCTTGCCTGCCACTCACCTCCTGCTGTGTGGCCTAATTCCTATCAAACCATGAACCGATAGTGGTCAGTGGTCTGGGGATTGAGGACCCCTGGTCTAGGACCATGATCTGGACCACTGTAAAGGGTACAGCTTTTTCTAGCATCATGACAAATGAATAGTTTTTTTTTCTTCTTATGTTTATAGATTGATTAAAAGCAGGACACTTTATTTCTAAGGTCTGCATCTGTACACTGACTTGTTAGATCAGTAAGAGAAGCTGCAGTGAATGTGATTAGTTCCCAGAGTGCTTTCAATCACTTCAGGAAATGAGACTTTCAAATACAGTCATTTTCTTGTGACTGGGAGCTACTCAGTCAGTTTTGCAGCTGATTGAAACCTGTTATGTATTTCTTGAGGGACTTGGATCAGTTTGTTAGCCCCAGGTGACCCAAGGTAAGGTAGTTCTCTCCTAGCCTTTAATTTTTTGAATATGAGAGGAGAGCCTTATCTTCTGACCAAGGTAAGAGTCTCTTTGGGATACTTAGGAATAGAAGGAATGACTAATGAGAGAGAGAGAGACTCTGGGCTTTTTAAGGTATTCTCATTGTCTTGGCATTGGAGTTCTCACCCTTCTAGACCCTGTTGTTTTCTCAAACAAAGACAACAATGGGGGACACAGGAATTCCTGCTTTTGAGGAATTTTTAATATAGTAGTAGAGGTTTAAAAAGGCTTAAGGGAAAGCTGGGATGGCTCAGTGGGTTAAGTGCTTGTTTTGAAGCCCCGGGAGCCAGGGATCGAATCCTGGCCCAGCCCAGGTGGACCCATATGCTGAACTGGGGTGTGCCCCCAGTTCAGTTCTTGCCAGGGCCTATGTGGGAAGCTCCTGGCCCAGTTCCTGCCCTGCACAGCCTCACACCCACCTGTGGAGTGAAACTATATGGAAAACTAATGTCAACTGTGGAGACTGCTCTGGGCCCTACCCCTTCTGTCTGTCTCTCTCTGTCTCTTTCTCTCTCTGTCTGTCAAAAATCAATAAAATAAACCTTAAAAGAAAAAAAAGGCTTTAGTTAAAATTCTGGCTCCATCATCTACTGTTCCTGTGACCTCACACAAGTTATTCTCTGAAACTGTTTCTGCTGGAACACCTAATCCCTAAATCCCAATGGCTTAAAACACTGAAGGTTTATTTCTTGCATGTAGTGCATGTTCATTGTCTGTCAGGTGGACACTGCTCCATTGTCTGAACACTGCTCCATGTCTCCTTATTCCAGGATCCTGGTTAATGTAACAGCCTCTGTCTAATTATAGAACATTGCTGGACACTGTTAGGGAAAGAGTCCTGGAGAGTCCCATACCAACAATTGAGTGCTCTGACTTAGAAATGACACACATTATCATTTCTGTTCACAATTTATTGCCCAGAATTAGTGACATGGTCCCACTCAACCACAGGGGGCCAGGAAGTGCATTCCTACCTTTAAAATGGTGGACAAATAGTGCTAATGACTACCACATATAGGAATGCCTACAGCAAGGTTGATGTGAGGATTAAATGATGTTATATACACAAATACACAGTCACCTGCAGATGCTCAAAAATGGTTATCGTTAGCAATAATATTAAGATGTACACATGCAATATATTTAAGTAACAATATGAAGTGGGGCTAAAGTTTTTTTTAAAGAAAACAAGGGGGAAGCCGGGGTGGCTCAGTGGGTTAAGCACTCACTTTGCAGCTCCAGGGACCGGGGATCGAATCCCGGCACCAGCCTGTGCGGAACCATATGCTGAACTGGGAGCTCCCCCAGTTCAATTTTCTCTCTGTCTCTGTATCTCTCTCTCTCTGTCAAAAATAAATAAAAAAATATATTAAAAAAAAAAAAGAAAACAAGGGTGTATTTCAAGTTATCTCTTTAACAATGTTACCTTTTTATAAGCTGTATAAAATTATATTGCAGTGGGGGATGCCAGGATAGCTTAGCAGGTTGAGTGCTTGCCTTGCAACCTCGAGGTCTGAGGTTTGTTCCTGGCCCCGGCCCATGCAAACCCATACGCTAAACTGTGGCACAACTGGTAACTGCTGGGATGGCAGTGAAGGTTCTCTTCTCCCATGCAGGAGACCCCCAGTTAAGTTCCCACCCTGAACAGCCCTACATCCACCTGTGTGGAGTGAAATCATGTCACAACTAATGATGTACAACTATGGAAACTGCTCTGAGCCCTTCCCCTTTCTCTCTCTCTCCTCTCTCTCACCTTTTCTCAATTAAAAAATAATTTTTAAAAAATACTATATTGCAATGTATATGAAAGTGCCTTATAAATTAGAACATGGTGTGCAAAAGTAAGTTGACATTATTATTATTATCCAATAAGATATTAGAGAATACAGCATTAGGGCTTGGTTCAGTGTTAGAGTTAGATCTTTATAGTTATTTCTCAAGAAATGATGGTTGAAATTGTAAGAATAGGTGAGATCATTAAGAAAGAGATTAAACAGTAAATATAGAGGCTACTAAAAAGGTATTTCTGCAGCATAATCACAGTTAGGAAATCAGAAGAAGGTATAAGAAGAGATAGAGATATGATTTCTAGACAGGGAAGAAGAAAATGATCCTGTGTAGTATCATAGAAAAGTCAAGTGAAGAATGTTTTCTGTAAGTAAAATCAACCATATAAGATGTCACTGAGAGGCACTGAACTTCATTTCTGTGGGATCTGTGGGGGTGTGTTATCAAATAATCAACTGAGAATGTTACTTAAGGAAGGAGCAATAGTATTAATTTAGAGGCATCTCTGTGCCAATTGCTCCTCTAGTAGCAGTTTTGTGACGAAGCTGTTATAAACTATATATTTACAGATGAGATGTTAAAGCTAAGTAAAACTTGCTAAATGAAAACTAACTAGTTAGTGAGAAAGCTTGAATTTCAACCTAAACTTCAAGTACTAGGAAAGCAAAGCCAACTGTACTACCTCAACACAACAAAATGAAGTAGTCAACAAATTTGAAAAATTAGGGAGGAATTTATGTATACTAGTGAAAAATTAATTGTTTATGTGGGTTTTTCTTTCTTGTTAGCACTTTTTACATATTGAGAAAATGAAACACACATGTAATATAGAAACTGAACTGTGAAACCAATTTACTACTTATTTATTTAAAATATTTTATTTTTTTATTGTTTGACAGAAGGAGAAAGAGAGAGAGAAGGGGGGGAGAGAGAGAGAGAGAGAGGGAGAGAGAGAGAGAGAGAGAGAGAGAGAGAGAGAGAGAGAGAGAGAGAGAGAGAGAGAGAGAGAGAGAGAGAAGGGTCCAGAGCAGTCATTAGTTGTGACATGGTTTCATTCCACACAGGTAGATGTGTGGCTGTTGGGGCGGGAACCAAACCAGGGGCCTCCCATATGGGAGGTGAGAACCTTCGCCGCCATCCCTGTGGTTACCAGTTGCACCATAGTTCAGCATTTGGGTTTGCACAGGCCGGGGGCAGAATTGATCCCTGAACCTTGCAGTTGCAAGGCAAGTGATCAACCTGTTGAACTATCCTGGCATCCCCTCAATTTACAATTTAGAAGAAAAAGATTTATGTATTGTTGGAGATAGAAGTTTGAAAATATTAATGTATAATATTATAATGTAAATCTCTGTATTTCACTAGATGTGATATAAAACAGGATTCCTAAAGAAAAAAAAGCATTTAATAGACTTATAATTAGTACCAGAAGAAGATGGGCTTTTATCCATAATTCTATTTTAATTATACTATTAGTGTACCTTCTTAATGGACATAGTTTAACCACTGAATTATTAATAACTTATTAAGTGCAATTCTTTATGTCTGTTTCTTACTTTATTTGTGAACTGAGTAATAAAGAAAATGTAGATGCTGCAACATGTGGACAAGAAGGGTTTTAGCCCAATTTTCTCCAGCTGGCTGTCTGACCTTTGACTAGTTTCTTTATCTCTGTTTTGTTATTTACAGAATAAGAGGTTTTCATTCATAATTTTATTCATTCAGTTCATTGTTTGTCCCACTTTTTTCTATTGAGATACACATGATGAATGATATTTCAGAGCAACATACAATAGTCATATGTGGATTATGATTGTAGGCTGAGGAACAGATGGTCTGGGCTGCACATTCCTGGGGCTAATTCAAATTCCACTCTTTTCTTTCCCAGTCAAGAAAACATGTCAGAGGGGATGTTGGGATAACTCAGCAGGTTGAGCACTTCTTGCCTTGCAACCATGAAGTGTGGGGATTGAATCCCGGCCCTGGCCTGTGCAAACCCATATGCTGAACTGTGGTGCAACTGGTAGCAGTTGTGCTGGCATGGCACCAGAGGTACTCACCTCCCATGCAGGAGGCCCCCAGTTTGCTTCCCGCCCTGTGTGGCCCCACATCTACCTGAATTAACCACTTTTATTGTTTGAGAGAAGGTGAGAGAGAGAGAGCCCAGAGTAGTCTCCATGGTTAGACATAATTAGTTTTGACATAGTTTCATTCCACACAGGTAGATGTGGGGCCACACAGGGTCTAATCCTTTAGTTATTCTACTAGGAAGTTTTTATTGGTAGGCATTACATGAATTAATAGTACCCTGTACAAATGATATGGTTCAATAAATGTTGAGAGAATTTATCAACAAATTAATTTTCTGTAGATAGTACTAAATCAGAATTTTTTTCTTATCTCTTAGCAGGAAATATATTTTTGTGAATTTCTAAGACTGGTATTGAGAAAATTGGGCTGTAGTGTTCTGATTGTTACTTTTAGAAATCTGTTATAACTATCCTCTTCATTTTGATAAAATAGTTTCAAATTTTGCATTGTCTACAGACTGAAATAAATAATCTGATTATCTCTAGAAGTTGTAAGTCTAAAGACCACTGATATTATTTTCTAACCATTTGTGGTTTCTTACACATTGTGGGATAATTTATAAATGCATTTTTCTGTTCATTGTTCAGTTATCCAACAAATACTTATTAAACATTTACTGTACTTATTATATGCCAGTCATTGTGCCAGATTAGCACTTGTTAAAGTGTGGGCTATGGACCCCTTGAATCTCTGAGACTCTTTCAAGGGGTTTGCAAAGTCAAAACTGTTTTCATACTGACATGACACTAGGACATTATTTTCCCTTTTCACTGTGCTGACATTTACATTGATGTTGCAAAAGCAAAAGTGAGTAAAACTGCTGGTGTCTTAGTATGAATCAAAGCAGTGGCACTGAACTTTATTAGTAGTCATTCTATTTTTTACTAATATACACATGGCAGAAAAAGCCACTTTTGTTTAAGAATGTCCTTGATGAAGTAATAAAATTTATGTTAACTTTATTAAATCTTGACTTTGAATGCATATCTTTTTAATATTTCATGTGAGAAAATGGGAAGTACACTTTTTTATAGTGCTTCTGCATACCAAAGTACAATGGTTGTCTCCAGAAAAAGCACTTCGGTGATTGTTTGAAATACCATTTTACTTGACAGAATGACCAACAGATAAACTAGAGTTATTTAGACTTGGATATTTGGTGGGCATTTTCTCAAAAATTATGAAGTGATTCTATCATGTTGAGGAAAACTGATAAGTATTTATCAGCAGTGATGAAGTTCAGCTTTCAATTTAAAAAATAAAATTTTGGAAAACTTGTGCCTGCCACTATGAGCTTGACAGCTTGTCAATATTTAAAGACTTTTCTGATGCAATTGGTGATATTAATGAATATGATTTTGATATTGGTAATTAAGTGTCAACATATGAAAGATCTGCATAGCCCAATGAACCAGTATTTTCCAAATGAACAATGCATGATGTTAGAAAATCATGCAAAGTTAGAAGATCCATTCAAAATGCAAACTAGACCAATGATTTTTAATGTAATAGTATGAAAAGTTCATTGATAGTAGTTCCAGACTGTCATTTTTTGAGTTATATCTACAATTATCTGAAGAATTGTTAAAATATTTCTCCCTTTTCCAACTACTTATCTGAGTGAAGCAAGATTTTATTCATATATATTCTTTAACCAAAATAACATATCATATCAGATTGAACACAGAATTGGAGATGAGAATATGAGAATATATTATAGCTTATTTTTTATTTTTATTTTTTTTAAAGATTTATTTTATTGATTTTTGACAGAGAGAAACAAAGACAGAGAGAGACAGAGAGAAGGGGGAGGGCCCAGAACAGTCTTCATAGTTGACATTAGTTTTCCATATAGTTTCACTCCACAGGCGGGCACAGGGCTGCGCAGGGCAGGAACCGGGCCGGGAGCCTCCCACATAGGTCCCGGCAAGAACTGAACTGGGGGCACCCCCCAGTCCAGCACGTGGGTCCGCATGGGCCGGGACCGGGACCCGATCCTCGGTCCTCAGGGCTTCAAAGCGAGCGCTTTACCCGCTGAGCCATCCCAGCTTTCCCTATATTATAGCTTATTTTTAAAGCAATTTTTCTCACTTCATGTATACATATATGTTTATATATTATATATATATATATATAACGGGGCTGTTTGGAAAATTTAGCTATAAAGTGCCTCTATTTTTTTTATTATCTGCCTGGATACTTTCCGGATAGCCCTTGTATAATGGTTTGTTTTGTATAATATAGTTATTTCTCACTGAAAATATAATTTTTGTAATATATAGTAATTGTTTTCATTTACTATTTTTAGTAGAATAAGCAAATTTTAAAAAATTACTCAGTTTTAATTTTTCATACAGTAAATATTGATAAGTATGGCCATACAAACAAAAGTCATTTGGGGTCCTTGATAATTTTTAGTAATGTAAAGGGATCCTGAGATCAAAAAGTTTAAAAATAGCTAATCCTTGATATATTAAAAAGAAAGATCTTTCTTCATGCAGCTTTTCTTATTTTGCCAATACCCCCATATCCCTGCCACTCCCTTCCAAAGCTGGAAGTTATAGTTCTTTCCTCAAAATTCTATGTACTTTATTTCTATTAATACCCCTGTTAAAGCATTTAGCACATATCTTACGTTTTCATCGAGGCTAATATGTTTTTCTGACAGCAAAGAGTATATATTATATCTTTGCATATTTATCAACATTGTTATCCATATAGTAGGAATTTACAGTTCTTTCTATATCTGTGAGGCATAGGTTCCCAGACCCCCAGTGGATGCCTGAAACCACAGACAGTACCAAACCCTGTATGGACTGTGTTTTTCCCTATGCATACATACGTGTGATAAAGTTTAATTTGTAAATTAGGCACAGTAAGAGATTAACAGTAACAACTAATAATAAAATATAAAAATTATCTCTCTTGGATATATTGGACAAAGGGATGATTAACATCCCCTATAGGACAGAACAAGACTGAGAGATTTCACCATGCTACTAAGAACAGCATGCAATTTAAAATTTATGAATTGTTTATTTCTGTAATTTCCCACTTAATTTACAAGCGTGCAATTTAAAATTTATGAATTGTTTATTTCTGTAATTTCCCACTTAATTTATTTTGGACTGTGGTTGACCATTGTTAACAGAAAACCATGGAAAGTGATAAGGAAGGACTACTGTATATATGAGATGAACTGAGTAACTTTTTATGATTCCTTATCTTAAAAAGTCTTGTCTCTAAATGGTTTGGAAGGTTGACTGAGGATTCTGAATAGCCAGGGTCCTGTTGTTTTTTTATAACCAGTACCTAAAGATCTCTGCTTAACAAAAGGAATGCCCAGTTAGGCAGCAGGTAGATTTATAACTTTGTATGCTTTGTTTAGGAATTTGAACTTTATCCAAAAGATTTACCAGAATGTATTCGGTGGGATGGTGTTAGGAAAGAAAGGGGTTTTTGTATGGTCAAAACTGTTTGATAGGCACCAGTTGAAACAACGTTAAGCAAATGTATTTACTGCAAAGCCTCTCAGACCCTTTATGTTGTATAATATTTCTATTTGTTTGAAAGAGTATTTCCTGTTTCTCAGAATATGCAATGGGGAATCATTAAAAATTTTTAAGCAGGAAATTATAGATAATTATGTAATCTAATTCTGTTCTCAACACAGTGTGATACTGCTCCTTAGGATTGTTCAGCCAGTATTTTTTTACCACAAAATATTTTTAAAATGATGTAGATATTCTGGGAAATAGAAAGATGCACAAGACATATGTCTTGACATTAGAAAAATACATGTTGATTATCTATAAATGTTATGCAATCATTTGACACAAAAGCAATACAAAAATGAGGAAATTGAAGATAAACTTGGAGAATTAGAGGTGTTCTGGGTGGCCCTTGCTTAGTCTTGGTTTCTGCAGGTGTTTAATTCTAATTCTTTCACCAACGATTGTCATCTCTCAGAAGCATGTACTTCTTTTGCCTCTTTTTTTTGGATTAAGATTATTTCTGGCTAGAGTCCTCACCCAGGCAACTCAGAGTGCAATAGAACTTGAATTTTTTGGCTAGGGGGAGAGGGAGTAGCTGTTAGTTTGTTTGGTTCTCAAAAGTACCAGTATCATCAACATGTTGAAGCTTTGGTAGATTCAAATGAAGTCTTTAGGATATGTCATAAAGGTGTATCCAAGGAGTTCAGAGAGAAGTTTTGAAAGTGAGAGAAAAGGAAGTTGCATCCGATGGAACAGAAAGATCAAATGTAGAAATCTCAGTGTGCCTCAGACTTTTTACTTACCTAATTCCCTAGTTTTTTTCACTCATTGTCAAGGGAGAGAATCTTCAAATAATCTTCCTGAATCAACTGAATACTTATTATCTGTTATATTATCAGCCACATTATCTAGTAGAAAAGCATAGAATCAGAATATTTAGAGTGGGTTGGTATAACCTCAGTTTTAATGGACAGTTTTGTAGTGTTAAAGAGTACTGGCCCTGGAGCTAGATGGCATGAGTGCAAATCTATTAGAACATTCAGTCCAATTATTTAAGAGCTCTGCTGTATACTAGCTGTAAGATTTTAGGCAAATTACTTAACCTCCCTATCTCTCAGTATTTTCATCTAAAAATGGCAAAATGATCATATGTATCTCAAAAGGCCACGAGGATTAAAAGAGCCAGTTAATAAATGTGAAGTACTTAGAATTGTGCCTGCCACATGCCAAAGGTTTCATTAACTGTTATCCTTAGGCTAGCTCTATCCCACTGTTTTCATTAGGATAATTCACTTTGGAACTTCATAGAGGAGTAGTTAGTTTTCCTGCCTAAATAGGATTCTGTATTTGGAGAATGGCTGATGACTCTAAATAGGATTCGGTATAAATATAGGACTGTTAGAAATTTCTAATTTATATAATTAAAAAAAATAACAAATGTTTGTACATTTAAATAATAACAGCTAACATATGTTGAACATATATTATGTGTCAGGAGTTTTCCCAAGTCCTTTTTACCAATTAACTTATTTTAGAGTTGAGGAAACAGAGTCATTGAGAGGGTAAGTGATTTACCCAAGGTAACAACTTGTTAGAGGCAGGGTCAGGATTCAAACCCAGGCCATCTGACTCCATAGTTCACCACACGTCCATTATGATATTTCATCCTTCATACAAATGTATTCTGTGTTTTAGATTGGGTTGTCAAAGTATTTTATTTACTGCAAACATACATTACATATAAAAAATTAGTGAAACATTAATCTTGTTAAATCACTTCAGCATAAAAATATTTGTTTTTTTGTTCTAGAAAAAGAGTTGCTCTTGGTATCACATGTGAGAGCCATTTTAACTATGTCTTGTTCTTTGGAAGTATAAAATTATGAGTTTGATTTCACCAAGGTATCCAGATGCATGCATCCATTCTTTAGAATTGTTTTCCACTTTACATCTCAGCTGTGTATTTTCAGAGTAGTGTGTAAGTAATGTCACTTTGGATGCATTTTGCACAAATAGCTGCTTTTTTTTTTTAAGATTTATTTATTGTTTTTGACAGAGAGAGAGAGAGAGAGAGAGAGAGAGAGAGAGAGAGAGATACAGAGTCAGAGACAGAGAGAAGTGGGAGGGCCCAGAACAGTCTTCATAGTTGTACATCACTAGTTGTGGTGTAATTTTAATCCAAAGGTAGATGTGGGGCCATGCAGGGTGGGAACTGAACTGGGAGGCCTCCTACTTGGGAGAGCCAGAACCTTTACCGCCATCTTGGCAGTTACCAGTTATGTCACAGTTCAGCTTGTGTGTTTGCACGGGCTGGAGCCGGGATTCGATCCTTGGTCCCCAAGGCTGCAAAGTGAGCGCCTAACCCACTGAGCCCGGCTTCCCCAATAGCTGCTTTTTCACTGTAAGTAAGGTTAACATTAAAATAATTAGGGTTATATCAAATCCTAACCTATGAAATGCATACTTTGTAGGGTTTGAAAATGGAGAACATTGTGACAAGTCATGCTTTTTTTTTATTCTTCAGTGTAAAAAGACAATACTTCTTCAAAAATTATTGATCACTTTAGGTGCTCTATTGGGAAAGTAGCACTTTCAGGGTTTGCTTTTAAAGAAAACTGGGCAAAACTAATTTGCCACTAGATGGAGCCCTGGCTATTTGGGTAGAAATAAATGCAATAGAGAGGCAACATTAAATCACACAGTCATATCATGTTGAAGGGCCCCTGGTATTTGAGGCCCTCAACTTTTAATTGTAGAATGCATCTTTGTTCTTTGCCTGACCTGCAAAGTGACATCACTCCCTTTCTTCCTGTGCACTGGCTTTGACACAAGCCAGATGGCCGTGGCCATCGTAGGCGCTCAGGCCGCCTGGTACAGCAGTTGATGAAACAAAATAGGAAGACGGTTTATGATCAGCTGCAGGAGCACAGTGAGACTGGCTTTGCTTAGTAATTACATTTACCGCACATACTTTATTCCTCACAGAGAAGGTCACAAGGAAAAAATAGATTTTTATTTATAGTGTTGTGAGGTATAGACCTTTGATCTTTTATTAGTCAGTAGTCTGCTCCAAAGGAATGCTCTCTTTTCCCTGCTCTGCAGTCACTCGTGAAAATGGCATGTTTATTTACATTTAATGGTTCTTTCAGGCTGTGCATTGTGATACCTTCTCTCTTCCTCCCTTTTGTCTCCAGTTAGTAACACAAAAATGTTTTAGTTTCGTAGTGAGTTTAGTTTGGAGAAGTCAGAGTTCAGGCATGTTAATACAAGCAGATTTCTGTCAGATATACTCCAGAGTGATTTGGTAAAATATATTACTGTTTATTATGTGTTTGTTCTTCAAGGAGGTCAGAAGATACCAGGAACAGACTTTTATTTTGGGAGTATGAGGATCATGAAATGAAGCTAGACATTAATTTTACTTCAGTTTTTGGACAGTAGTGGATAAGGTCACTTACAATGCTAATTTTAAATAAAATACTAGAAGTTAATATTAATATAATATTTTCCATCTTCATTTGAGGTTAATCTTTACCAACTGAGAGATTGTGCAAAACTAAAGAAAATTCTAACTGAACTTTTCTCTAAAGTTTATCACTGATTCAATTTTGAGCTTCTTCCACATGATTCATTTCCAAAAACTTAAAAGTATATATATATATATTTGCCACTTTTAAGGCTAGGTTGTGAGTATTCTCAGAATTGTCCTAGAAATAATAAATCATAAAATCAAATGAAAATTCACATTCTCTATGCTTTCTTCAGACTTCACAGTGTTTCTAAAGTGAAGTCTTTTAGTTGTCCCTGGGCTATTTGGCTCTCTATTAACAAAAAATAAAACTAACCAAAGAAATCTCTTAATTTTACAATATTTTACAATCTTCTCCAGGGATGGAGATTTGCAAATAATTGCTGGAAGAAAGCAGTGTGGTGTAAAGAAAGAATACAGCTTGGCAGTTAGATATAACTGGGTTTTCTAATCCCTTTTTCCCTGGTTATTTACTTTGTATCCTTGGACCTTTGAGTTGCAGCTTTCTCGTATATATTGGGGGTAAAATCTACCCCCTAGGTTTACTGTAAGAATGAAATGATACAATGTGTATTTTAGGCCCCCGTCATTTTCTATCACATGGTGTTAACTTGGTAAATGCTAAGTCCTTTAAATTGTTTTAAACCATCTATTTTTGAGTTTCTTGCAAAATGTGTTCACAGATTACATGTTTATATTGTATATATTTTATTATAAGGTGTAAATAAGCCTGGATTAATAGTAAGCTCATCATCCGTAAAATAGGCATTTGACATTTATTAGCATGTGTGTGTCTTCATATCCCTTTAAATCATAACCGTCAGTTGTGCAATGAATATGTTTAACATTTGTTATGTTTTAATTTTTTTCTTTTTCTCCTACTCAGCTCTTGTCCCTGTTCTTTGCCTCTCATTTTGTTGGTGAAGATAATCACAGTGATGTCTGCATTCAACCTACTGCATTTGGTGACAAAGAGCCAGCCAATAGCCCTTCGAGCCTGTGGGCTTCCTTCAGGTTGCTGCTTCTTGTACTGTACCTAGTGAGGGCACTGGTCCGTGTGGGTGTTTCTGCTGCAGGAAATTATATACCAAAATGCTTTGCTAAATTTCATTTTCTTTTACTTGGGCCCTAATATGAAGATGGAAATTGGTTATAAATCACCACTCTACTTTGGGTAACATTCATTTCCACAATCCTTACAACCCTTGGAAACGTTGTCCAGTTTCTTTGCTTTGTATATAATTGTCACTAATATTTCATGATATCGTCTTATTCTTTATGCACACTACACATCTGAAAATCATAATATTGTTCATAGGAGGCTGGCAGTCTCGATAAGAAACTACCTTGAATCACACAAAATAGGATATTTATTTTGTTAAAGAACAATAAAATGCTTTTCATTTCACATGTGGTTCTTTAGGAAAGAAAAAATTAAAAAGAACAACCTTAATATAATAAAGCTAGTTAGTTATTGTAGTTAAAAAGAAAAAAATGTTCAGCTTAATTACCAAATAAACAGAAGTAATATATAATGTGTCAGCTGGTGTTTGAATTAGAACCACCACACTTTTTAAAATGTGATTTTAAGCATTTAAACAAATGAGGCATGAAAGTCCAAAATTTCATTATGCGCCTGTGTCATCATAGGTTTAATGTTTTAATTTATTATGGAAATCACAATGTTTGGGTATTTTCTGCGAACATTATTGTCAATTTATATTTTCCACTAATGTACGTAGCTCTGTTACTATTTTGTATAGAGAATTTAAGTCTAAGTCCATAAACAATCATTAAATATTAACGTAGAGTGCCAGGTATTCTATAAAGCAGTGAGGATATAATGATAAAGCCAATTTCTTTAGCCAGTACAAGATAGAGATTGAACTGTGTGAGCATCATTGAACCACATGGTGCTAAAACTAAACCAAGAGTGTTTATATGTGGGATGTTAGGGGAATCCATAGGAAGATGGTCCTAGCTCTTTGCTTAGGGCAGTGGTCCCCAGCCTTTTTGGCACCAGGAACTAGTTTCATGGAAGGCAACTTTTCCATGGGCTGGGGGTAGAGTCTGGGTGGGAGGTGACTGGGTTGGGGATATGGTTTGGGGATGATTCAAGCACATTACATTTATTGTGCACTTTATTTCTGTTATTATTGCATTATAATATATAATGAAATAATTATACAACTCGGCATGATGCAGAACCAGTGGGAGCCCTGAGCTTGTTTTCTTGCAATTAGATGGTCCCATCTGAGGGTGATGGGAGACTGACACCTGAAGTACATCATCACTTGACACTATAAAACCTGCCACCAGATGCAACTTAATTGTTACTTGCCACTCACTGATGGGATTTTGATATGAGTTTTCAAGCAATTGATTTATTATGGTCTCTGTGTAATCAAACCTCTCTGCTAATGTTAACCCGTATTTGCAGTGGCTCCCCAGCTCATAAGGAGCCTGCAACCTAGATCCCTCCCATGTGCAGTTCACAATAGGTTCACACTCCTATGAGAATCTAATGCTGCCGCTAATCTGATAGGAGAAGGAGCTCAGGTAGTAATGTGAGCAATGGGGAGCGTCTGTAAGTACAGATGAAGCTTAGCTGCTTTGCCATTCACCTGCTGTGTGGCCCAGTTCCTAACAGGCTACAGATAGCTACTGTTTTCGGGCCTGGGGGTTGGGGACCCCCTTGCTTAGAGGAAGACATTTTGGAAGGGAGAAAGGGTCTCTGAAGTTTAAGGAGAGCCTCACAGAGGATATAAGTGTTTGAGCTGTCTCTTAGTCCATAAGTAATGTCAGCCAGTTGTCCAAAGAGGAGGAATGTTGTTTCTACTAATGTGTAGTAGCATGGGCAAAACATGAAAGCCCAAAACAGCAAGTTATATTCAGAGAAATGCAGGATATTTAATATGGCTAGCTTGGTTGGGTGAGGATAAGTATAAGAGGTGAGGAAGGAAGGTAGCTAAATCAGAAGTGCCTTATATTGTGTTTTAAGGAATTTAAATCTTGGGAGAGGGATGAAGAGGGAATGATATGACTTGATTTGTATTTTATGATTATTGACTCAGTATGGTGGAAGGTCAATGCTGGTTCCAGATGTTTCTATAAGACTGGGAGGGCAACTTGATTAGAAGGGAGGATATGGCATTTGTCTTAAAGGTATATTTGAATAGTAAACATCTGTTTTATAATAAATAGATTGTGGTGACATGAGAGGCTAATGAAGCTTAATACATGGGTGACCCAGTCACTCTTCTCAATATTTTTGCACTGCCATCATAGAGTATATTGGAGGAGTCTGAGGCTGGAGAGAGTCATGAAGTACCAAGAGCCTTACCAATGGCCGTTATAATGGGTTTGGACGGGGGAATCAGGTTGTAGAACTGACAAAGTTTATCTGTTGAATTTTACGTGAGCTTGAGTGAGAACATCAATCAATGTGGTCCCTGTGCCATGTGAAACTTTTTCATAACTCTGTATTACAAATAGCAATGGGAGTGTGAACGTTACTTAATTTTTACATAACCACGTTTTCCACTGAAAAAAACCTGAACATGTGATAGCACCAGCATAGGTCTTCTAATATGAGTTTGCTATATAAGGAGGAGGCTGAGCAGTCACAGAAACAATTTATTAACAGGGTGTTCCTCGAGATATGACAGTTAGGGCATCAAAGGGTTTCATAATGAAATTCTTTGAGATATAAGTATCTTTAAATAAAGACAAATTCAACAAAGCTGATAATTCTTAAAAAGTAACCATTATAATAGAGTGCATAAGCATACAGATTCTGGAATTTGACTGGATTTGAAATCTGGCTTCTCACTTAAGTTGCTGTGTGCTTTGGCCTCATTTGTATTTTTATTGGAATAATATAACATTAATATTAACATTATTACTATTAATAATATACTGTTATTAATAATATTAATAATAGTATTTACCATTCTTACTGTAAGAATGAAATAGATTAGGATATGAAAATTGCCTAGAGCAGTGGCCGGCATATAGTAAGCAACATATAAAAATGTTCACTAAATTTACTGTAGATATCTGTATCAATATAGATATGTATTTTTGTATTTTTTAGTACAGTATACTTTTAAAAATACTTAAATTTGTCCCATCTTTCACTTAACTATTTTTACTTTAATAGGAACCAAAAATGTACTTTATGTTTGAAGAATAACCATCTCAATATGTTGTTTTGATCTCTTAATTTTACTTATATATCCTGCTGAACCAGAATTCAAGTCCTATAAATATATAGCACATTCTTTTTATTCTTATTCTTGATGGAAGCCCAGAGAAAGTCTTTGTCTTTCTGGGTTACAAACCCATTTTAATTTGATAAGTGAATTGGCTGGAATAGTATTCCATAATCCCTTAGCCATTCAAGTACCACTTATGTTTTCAAGTTTTATGAGTCAGTCTTCCAATATTTACACATTTTATAACAAATATTAGCAAAATCTTTACCATCTATCTTTGTAACAGAATTTAACTCGAAGGAATATAAAAATGTTGAAGAAATTGTTAAGTTCAACAATAATGAAACTATTTAAATTTTGAAAAATAAAAATGAAATTCAAGTGGGAATTTTAGTCCTTATTACTTTGTACAAGTAGAGAGAGAGAAGAGGTAAAAATTTGAGATATAGGAAATTAAGGTGAAAGTTTGAAATCTTGATTTAATTTATGTTACCTTGGTCAAAACCCATTAAAACAAAAATCTGTAAATCAAAAGATTTCTGCGCTCTAGCCAGTACCCTACTAATTTCAGGTATTATTCAGTATGAAATAATTCCGGAACTAAAAACTAATTGAAACAGGTTCTTAAAGTTGAGTATAACTAGATTGACCTGTATGAAGGCCATATCCCAGAAGAGTGATCTATCATTTTTCAGCTTTGACTTCCTTTACTCCTTATTTTTAAGTCATAATTTTAATTTAGAGCTTATTAAATGCATCTGAGTTATGGTTTGCTCATGTTTGTAATTAAGGTAATTTTTCTCTCTCAGAATTTCTTTTTAATTTCCTATAACAGTTTCCTTTATGTATTAAAAAGAGCACTGGAGTAGGAGTAAAAAACTCTAACCATAGCTCTGTCATTAACTTCTGTGACCTTGAACATATCAGTAAACCTCTCCAGATCTTAGTCTGTTTATCTGTCTTTAAAATGAGAAGTTCAAATTAGATAATCTATTAAATTCTGAGAGTCTTTGATTATATTAACTTTCATTTGTTTTTACTTTTGACTTTAGCTTAACCAAATCTTAGAACTTAGTACTAATTAATGGCTGGGAACTTACAGAAAAATCTGCTAAATTGTGGTAGGAGGACAAATATTTTTCATGTTTGATCATTAGAATTCTTTACCTCTAAATCAAGACTGAAGCCTTATCTGAGGAGGGATTAAAAGCACAATTTTATACATAATTTCAGTGCTTGAAAAAATTAAGTCTAATTGTAGCTTAGACTTGATATCATGGCAGCTTTTAGCCAAGTGAGAGTATTTGTCTAAATAGTACTGATTACAGTGGTAAATTAGACTTACCATTTACATAATATGTGGTTGTTACTCTTCACTTGACTTTAGTGGCATATCTAACAGTCTCCATGGATTGAAGAGCCACATGGCTGTTTGGCAGTTTGTAAAGATATCACATTATTCTAATGTAGAAATTAGAAGTCTTAAAGAGAAATACTTTGCAAATGGTGTTTGCAAGTCACAGAGTATAATGTATATAACTAGAACTCCTTTTATGAATCAGAGGCTTATGGCTCCATAACAGTGCCTGGCACTTAATAAATATTTTATTCAATGAATGAATAAACATTTGAGTTTACATGTAGGTGAAGTGATAGCTATAACAAGAGAGTACAAATTTATTTGAAATGCTTTTATATGGTAAGAGTAAAAGTAAAGTTCGTAGTTTGGTTGCCTTTTGAGTGAAAAAAAAATTTCACTTTTCTCATTTTATTGCATTAATACAATATAGTGGATATCTTAGGCATGAATCACGTTATAGCTAAACAAATAACAAAAATATGGTAACACAGATTCAGTGTATATTATCCACACTTGACTCACTTCCTCAAACAAGTTGGTAAACTGTTTGAGGAAGGGAATAAGTGCGTATTATACCTCTTATGAGAATTAGTCCTGGCTCTTTTGACTACTTTTCTCTGGAGCATATCAATATTGTTCGTTATATTTAAAATTCTCTATAAAGAGGAAATACTGGTAAAGAGATATGTACCAAAGCAATATCTGTAAGTAAGAAGTACTACTATTCAAGTTTGAACTGGCAGTAGTTCATTAATATCATCTGTTGTTCTATTTACCTTTAAAAAAAATAATTGAAGTCATCACTGCGCTGGTCACCTACTGGATAGATTGGATTTCTGTTTTAGTTTTTCTTTCCACCACAAGTGGATGAACCATCTTTATAGAATTTGATAAGTTATGAGTCTCCTCCCCCAGAAAATACATATGTGCACCTACTCACAATTTTTCATATAACTTCCAAGTTTTTGTTATATATTCTGAAATTCATAATAGAGGGATCTTTGACCATAGGTTCAGAACATGTGTTCTGAAAGATACACATGAAACCAATATAAAAACTCTAATCAGAACATGGTATTTCTGGTTCCTTATTGGTATCAGTATGTTTAGATTAATGCCCCTGTTCTCCAGTTTTACCATTCTTACAAGTTTGTCTTACCTAACTTACTTGACTATATTAAAAATCCTTTGGGGAGGGGTTTTTTTTTTTTTTAAGAAACAAATAGTTCTTTAAAAATAGATATACAGATTTCAACTCACATATTCACAAAATAATTTGCAATTAATTGATTGAATGGTATCCACTTTTTCCAGTAGATGGCACTAGGTTTACATTCTTTTACAGCACAAAGGGTACTGATATTATTAGCACATAGGTGCATTGTGAAAACTTAAACAAAAGTATGTAAAGTCCAGTTAAGAACATGTGGATTTACAAACCACAATTTTTTCTGCTTATATTATGTTCAAACAATATTTGTGGAGTGCAAAACCATTTTCCATTTTCAATAGGATTCCAACTCCCTTATGCTTGGATATCTCATTGAAATTGTCTTTCATGTGTATAGACTTTCTATAAACTAAAACAAGTTTTTGTAAATTAACTTATCTTATATCCAAATAGCTGATTTAACAGTAATTTATAGTTTTATATTCAGCTAAATTTTCTTCAGCAGACCACCCAAGAATTAAAGAAAATTTCACATTTTGTTGCTATGTTTTGAATTTTTATAGAATCTTAAAAATATTACTAGTTTAACATGTTGACTGTTAAGCATGAATTGGTTTATGCATGAATCAAAATATTTTTGGAAACTAAGAAAATTTATATTTAAAATGTTTAGTGAGTACTGTGATATAGATATATTATTTTCTAAGACAAATGTTTTAGTAGCTCTATGATATAATAAAGTTTTAGTTAATGTTGAATAGTTGCTGTGCAGCTAATTCCTACATAAGTTTTAAAAATTATTTGTGCACAAGAGTAAATTATTATAGAACAATGCATCTGTATGAGTAAGGTGTTGGGCATATGGTTTGTTAAATGTGGATTTTGTTAATTTTTTGTTAAATATGAAACAAATTTTTCATATTATATATTAACAATTACAAGCTATGTAGCAACATCTAGGAGCAACACAGATAAAATGAGCATGAACAAAAAAATAAAACAAATTTTAGTTTTGTTTGAGAAATTCACTAGTTAATTAACAATGACTGTAAAGAATGTAAGACAATCAGATTTGAAGTTAAGTGACTTTCTTGTCCACTACTGTCATTTGATGATGGAATTACCTTTAAAAATTATATTTTTAATAAATAAAAGGCATTCAAATTGGAAAGGAAGAAGTAAAACTGTCATTATTTGCTGATGACATGGTAGTACATACAGAGAATCTCAGAGATTCCACCAAAAAACTACTAGAACTGATAAATTCAGTAAAGTAGCAGGATACAAAATTATTCAGAAATCCTATCTGTATTTTTATACACAAATAATGACTGTCAGAGAAACAATCCCATTTACAATTGCATAAAAAACAACAAACAAACAAACAAACAAAAAAACCTAGGAATAAATTTAACCAAGGAAGTAAAAGACTTGTACTCAGAAAATTATGACATTGAAGAGAGAAATTAAAGAATATACAAATAAATAGACACATATACCATGTTCATGGATAGGAAGCATTAATATAGTTTAAATGTCCATACTACCCAAAGCAATCTATAGTTTCAATGCAATCCTTATAAAAATACCAATGGCATTTTTCATAAACCTAGAATAAATAATCCTAAAATTTATATGGGACCATAAAAGACCCTGAATAGCCATGGCAATCCCCAGAAAGAAGAACAAAGGTAGAGGTATTATGCTACCTGATACTAAATTATACTACAAGCCCCTAGTGATCAAAAACAGTGTGCTATTGTTATAAAAACAGACACATAAATCAATGTAAAAAAATAGAGAGCCCAGAAATAAATTTATGCCTATATGGTCAATTAATCTATGACAAAGGAAGACTATACATTGGGGTAATGACAGTCTGTTCAATAAATGATGTTGAGAAAACTGGACAGACATACAAAAAAAAAAATGAAACTGGACCATTTTTTTATGGTATATATAAGAATAAACTCAAAGCGGATTAAAAACTTCAATGTAAGACCTGATACTATAAAATTCCTAGAAGAAAATATAGGAAGTAAACTCTCAGACATTACCTTTTGTAATTTTACTGATATATCTCTTTGGACAAGGGAAACAAATGAAAAAATAAATGGGAATACATCAAACTAAAAAGTTTTTCATAGCAAAGGAAACAACAAAATGAAAAGACAACCTAATAAATGGGAGAAGATATATGCCAGTGATACATCTGATAAGGGGTTAATATCCAAAATTTATTAAAAAAAAACTCATACAACTCAACACCCCCACAAACAAACAACAAAACAATCCTATTAAAAAATGGGCAGAGGACCTGAATCTACATATCTCCAAAGAGGTCATACAGATGGCCAATACACATATGAAAAGGTGCTCAGTGGCAGTAATCATTAGAAAAATTCAGATTAAATCTTTGATAAAATATCCCTTACACCTGTCAGAATGGCTATCATCAATAAACCAATAAACAGCAAGTGTTGTTGAGGATGTGAAGAAATGGGAACCCTTGTGCACTGTTTGTTGGAATTGCAAATTGGTGAACCCACAATGGAAAAGACTATGGAGTTTCCTCAAAAAATTAAAAATAGAACTACCTTATGATCCAGCAGTTCCACTCTTGGGTATTCTCCAAAGAAATCCAAAACACTAATTTGAAAAAATATATGCACCCCCATGTATACTGCAGTGCTATTCACAATAAGTAGGAAATGGAAACCGGACTACCCATCAATAAATGATTGGATAAAGAAATTGTGGTATATTTATACAATGGAGTATTACTTTGCCATACAAAAGAATGAAATCTTACCATTTGCAACAACATGGATGGACCTACAGGACATTATACTAAGTGAAATAAGTCAGACTGAGAAAGATAAATATCATATGATCTCACTTTTATGTGAAACCTAAAGAACAGGATAAATGAACAAATAAAACAAATAGACTCATACAGAGAACAAACTGATGGTTGCTAGATGGGAAGGTGGTTGGGAGGATGGTGAGAAAGGTGAAGGGTTTAAAAAGTACAAATTGATATTTACAAGTAGTCATGAGGATGTGAAATACAGCATGGGGAATATAGTCAATAATATTGTAAAAACTGTATAGTGACAGATGGGTACTAGGCTTATCAGGGGATCACTTCATAAATTATATAAATTCCTAATCACTACACTATACAGCTGAAACTAATATAAAATAATATTGAATGTCAACTATAATTAAAAAAAATAGTCATGGGATGTAAAGTACAGCACAGGGAATATAGTCAATGATATTGTAATAGCTATTTACGGTGTCAGATGGGGTAGACTTGGGGTTATCACTTCATGAGGTGTTAAGTGTCTAATCATTATGTTGTTGTGTACACCTGAAACTAATAAAAGTAAATAAATTGGCCCTGCTTATAAAGTTAAAAACAAATTCTGTTTTAACTCATATGCTTTGTAAGAAGGAAAATGCTTTTTGGATCAAGACATGTTTTAAGATTTTCCTAAACTCTAGTCTTTATGGTTCACATTAATATAAAAATCATTGCTCTTGGTATTTACATTAGGTTTAGAAGAGTTGATACATACTCTTTAGTTCTTTTTGACACTTAATGCTGATAAGATGACTATACATGAATTCAAAATTAAAAATTTGTAACACAAAAGATAGAAATGTAAAATGTTGTTTCTATCTTACAGAGTCATTTACCTGAATGTTTTATCAGAATGAATGTAGTAGCAAGCCTCGTTATTGTCTCCTCTCAAGAAAAATCATACAGTCTTACAAATGAGAAATTACTATTAAAGGTTAGAATTTTAAGCCATCAGTAGTAGGCTTTTGATATTGTAGGAAATAAATTTACTCCCATTGACTAACAGTGAGAAAATGTTTGTACATTTACCTCTTAATTTAAAAACTGCCTTAGTTATCAGCTCCCAAATATATCAACTTCCAAATGTGAATGGACATTTTGTTCTAGCTAGTTTTGCTTTGTTAAAGTAGCTGATACCACTTACGGGAAAGACTCTTTGCATTCTTTTCATCAGGATAGGTTACTTAACACCTTGACATTTTTTTTTAAGGTTTATTGTTTTTGACAGAGACAGAGAGAGACAGAGACAGAGAGACAGAGACAGAGAGAGACAGAGACAGAGAGACAGAGACATAGAGAGACAGAGACAGAGAGACAGAGACAGAGAGAGACAGAGACAGAGACAGAGAGAGACAGAGAAGGGGGAGGGCCAAGAGCAGTCTCTATAGTTGTATGTCATCTGTTTTTGACATGGTTTCATTCTACACAGGTGGTCGGAGGTCACGCAGCGTGGGAACTGGGTTGGGGGCCTCCCACATGGGAGGCATGACCCCCCCTCGAACCAGGGGCCAAACTGGGGGGGGTGAGAACTGGGGGGAGAGAACTGAACTGGGGGCCTCCTGCATGGGAAGCACACCTAAGTTCAGCATATGGGTTTGCACGGTTTGGGGTCGGGATTCGATCCTCAGTCCCTGGGGCTGCAAAGTGAGTACTTAACTGGCTGAGCCATCTCGGCTTCCCCTACCTTGACATTTTACACACACTTGATCACACTGCATCTCTCAACTTGTATAGATGGAGTTCTCTTCCGTATTTGAATCTCCTCTGGCCCTCTGACCCTGTGAATTCTGTTTCTACAAATTATGTGAGTTTTTCATGTCCCAGTTATAACAGGACTGAGTCAATCTTAAGATTGGGCAAAGCTTAAGAGTGTCAATGTCTTAATTGTTAACTCTGCATACAAAACTTTTTATATACTTTTACTTAAGACACAGTATGTTGATTCTTTTTATTTACCTTTTCTGCTAAAATATATACTCTCCTAGGGCTTGTTTCAGTGCTCATCATAGTTCTTGATTTACTCTAGAAGTTAATAAATAGTTGTAGAAAGTATGAATTAATATTAGGCTCAACAGTTGATATCTTCAAAGAATTTATCATCTTGGAAAATAAAACAAACAAATTAAGACAATCCAGAATAATTGCAAAATACTATATTAGCTGGTGTAAATAGTACTTTTCAGAGTAAATACACTAGTGCACAGATGAAAGGATTGAATGGGGTAGTGGTGAATTTATCAGAGTATTTACTTGGATGGAAAACTTTATTGAAAATATTTTTTCAGTTTATGTATTCAAACCTTCAGTATGGAAATCAGAAGACCAGTGTTCTCGTTAAACAATGCACCACTGAAACATGGGGTCTTGTTTGATTCAAGAAGTTTAAAATGATAGGTTGCCTTGACATGTAATAATGTTCATTGATATTAGAACTTTGTGCATGCATCAATAAAATATAGCTGGAACTGATCCATAGATGTATTTTATGTAAATAGTAAAACAGCCTAAAGGCATGAAATATGATTATTACTATGACAAATACAGATATGATTTTTCTCACATATAGAAATGAAAAATCTTTACTGTGCAAACAGTTGTCTGCTTTCTGACTCCTAAAACTGAAGTTTTATTTTTTTTGCATTATATTAATATTTAGGACTTGGCAGACAGGTGAAATTAAACTGAACCAAAATGTGAAAATTAAGAATGTTTAAAAAAATGGAAACTAAGTTGAGGTACTAATTTTATACTTGCTTTAGTTATGCAAGTTCCTTCCCATCACCTACAAGATTAATCTGTAGGGGAGAGTTATAGAAGTGGTTCAGCATGGTGAAAGCATTGGTCAAGGGATTTTGCTCTCCAGCCCCATCAAAAATTTGTCACGGAAAAGTATCTATTGAGTAACCTACTACACAAAGCTCTAGGTTGGGAATGATGCGGGGGTGGCGAACCTATGGCACACGTGCCCAAAGTGGCACACGGAACAATTATTTCGGCAAGCAGAATTATTGTTTTTTTGTTATAAAACATCCTATGCCTCTTACAGACATAAAAATAATCGATACCTCTATCTCACTCGATGGGTTGGCACGTGAGTTGAGCGAGTATACTCTTATTTCATAAACTTTGGCACTCAGTCGCCAAAAGGTTCGCTACCCCTGAGGGATGAATGTTAATTTAAGTACATAGAGCAAATTAGAGCCTGCACTCTGATTCTGTGTTCAAAGCTCAGCCAGAGAAACACTCTCTCAGAGCTGTTTTGAGCATAGCTCTTTGCTAAAAGGATATTCACTAAGATTTCTCTTGAAGATAAAAAAGGTAATGTCAGACACTGTCTGTACTAAGATAAATACTTGTACGGTAAGTTTTGTGTTTTAAGAGTCATATTTTTTACATGTTTAAGTTGTTGCTTATGTGCTCCATTCATTCAGATTTTAACACTTGTGTTGCAGATACCTGTCTCGGTCTCTACCACTGGAATATGAACTTCTAAGTGTATTCATCTCTTGCATTGGCCATTTCCTTCATGTGTTCAGAAGGCACTTTCTTCACCTATCAGCATGGCCAACTGCCTCTCTGTAGGCTTTACTCACATGTCACTCAGTGAGATCTGTGACCATTCTATTTAAGGTTACAGCCCTTATTTGTGGCATTTCCATTCCTCTTTGCTCTGCTCAGTTTTGCTTTTATCCTTCCTGTATATTTATCACCTTCTAAGAGGCCATGTGATTTACTTGTTTTCATTGTGTTTTGTCTGTCTTCTCCTACCCCTGCTGTTTTTATGGGAGCTCCATGAAAGTAAGATCTTAATTTTGTTCACTGGTATATCTTAATTATTTGTATTTTTCCTTTATTTTTATTTTTATTTTATTTTATTTTATTATTTTTGACAGAGAGAGAGAGAGAAAGGGAGAGAGAGATACAGAGACAGAGAGAGAATTGAACTGGAGGAACTCCCCAGTTCAGCACATGGGTCCACAAGGGCCGGGGCAGGGATTCGATCCTCAGTCCCCTGCACTGCAAAGTGAGTGCTTAACCCACTGAGCCATCCCAGCTTCCCCACTGGTATATCTTAAGTACCTTATCCTAGATACCTAGAAAAATGCCAGCATATAGTAAGTAATAAATAATTATTGAATGAATGAATGAATGAATGAATGAATGAATGAGTATATTTTATCACAGTGCCTGGCATGCTCAACATTTTTGATGACTTAAAAAAAAACAACTAATAAAAATGTTGGATCAATGATCTTCATAGTAAGCCTTAGTTTCATGGATACCGGAGTGCTAAAGCAAAAGTGTCATGACATCTTAGATTGTATGTTAATCTCAGGAGTTTTTTTTTCTTTTTTTTTGAGGTCTACTTTGAGAGAAAAAAATCAGAAGAATTGGTTATGCTTTTACAACCATGGAGATTTTCTTCCCAGTAATTTGCATTTTTTTTTCTTAAAGCCTTTGTTGAATTACTGGCATGAAAAACAAACAAATGCAGAAAAAAATGTACTAGGTATTGTTTTTATAAATGTCCACTTATTTAGACATTCCTAATATGATAGCTGGAATAAAAATTTGTTCAGATTTATAATTTGATAGACTAATAACCAACTGAAAATTGAAATTTATTTGTGAAAATTAAAGTATATATTTTTTAAATATAGTAGCAAGATATTTCAACATGAATTTTACCATTTTAACTCAGTAAAAAAACAAAAGATAGTCTTATCTCATTCATTTATTATCTTTGGAAAATATAATAGTTTCATTATTTTATGATCTTTAGAAGCAAAGTTAAAGTTATGAGATCTTTAGGTTTTGTTTTGATTTTTCACACTAAAATATAAGATTTATTACTTAAAAGTGCTCTAAGGTAACAGATCTGATTTACTTCTTAACAGGAAGTTAAAAAGCCTTTCAAAGTTTTATAGACTTTGTGAGAATCCTGTTTGAACCTTGTCACTGACCCTATGCTGAAGGAATGAACACAGGGAAAATAGACACTAGCTAATAGACAAGTGTATTTATTTTTTCTGGATGTACTATGCCGATTACAACTTTTTGCTTTTATTAGTGATAGTTTTTAAGCTGAAAGTTATTGCATAATTGAAGAAAGTTGTATCAGATTATTTTCCTCACAGAAAATATGACCATGTGCTTTGCAGTCAGACACCCCTGGGTTTGAGTCGATGTATCTATTTGCTTTTTGTCCTTAGTAAATGATGTTATAACCTCTCTGAGCCTCATTTTCTGTATCTGTAAAATGGGCGTGATACCTAGCTCCTAGGATTATTGAGAGGATTAAATGTCATGTAGAAGTGCCTAGAAATGTGCCTGTCACATAGTAGGCATTATTTAGTTCTCTTTCAATTCCTATTTTAATCATTTAAAAAGATAACGTGGGGAAAATACTCTTCTGACAGAATTATTATAGAAAAGTAATTATCAATAAAATATTGCAACACACTGAAATACCTGACCTGGCTGGCTACCTTTTAAGATAGAGTTTTAACTTCAGAATGTACTGTAATCAGAATAATGTGATTTACATTTATTCATACAGTGTTTACTAAGTGATAATTGCGTGATCCTTAGAGCAGACTTGTGCAGGTGGCGATACAGAGACTTACTTGCCTATGGTCACGTGACTGGGATACAGGCAGAGTCAGAATGTGCACTCTTGCTGTCAGTTTATTACTACTTAAAGTAGGCATGTCCAACCCACGGCCCAGGATGGCTTTGAATGAGGCCTAACACAAATTCTTTTTTAAAGATTTATTTTTATTGTTTTTGATAGAGAGAGATACAGAGACAGAGAGAAGGGGGAGGGCCCAGAACAGTCTCCATAGTTGCACATCATTGGCTTTTCCACATAGTTTCATTCCACAGGTGGGCATGGGGCTGCTGCACAGGGCAGGAACTGGGCCGGGGTCTCACCCCAGTGAGAACTGAACTGGGGGCACTCCTTGGTCCTTGGTCCCTGGGGCTGCAAAGTGAGCACTTAACCCACTGAGCCATCCCGGCTTCCCCCAAATTCTTAAAACATTATATTTTTAATGATCTTCTTTTTTTTTTTTTTAGCTGATTAGCTGTTGTTAGTCTTAGTGTATTTTATGAGTGGCCCAAGACAGTTCTTTCGATGTGGCCCAGGGAAGCCAAAAAGTTGGATATCACTGACTTAGAGCAAGAGCTTCCCATTAGAGCTTTATGATGATATTGGCTTTGAGGAAACAACATGAAATAAGCCTCAATATAAAGAGAGACTTTGAGCATATTTCAGTAAATAAATACCCTTGGATTGGGTCCAAGATAGATTTTATCTGTACCAAAGTTACTTTGTAGGGAATGGTGTTATGATTAGATACCAAAGTGGCAGTATTACTCCCTCAAATATACTTTGTGTTGCATGTATATACACAGACACATTCACTCAGGCCTTCGAAGTACTTTATTAAACATTTAAATGGAAAAATCTTTCCATAACATATATCTAAGCCAATTTAGAGGTCATTGAACAGATGTCATATAATACTAATGCTAAATTACCCTGTGTAATAAGAAGATTACAGTACCTAAGTGAAGATAGTCAAGGGAAACCATCCAACGAATTATTCTAGAATTTCAAAATGATTTCTTGAAAATTAACAGTGGCACCATATGTCTTTAGAAAAGTGAGTGATAGGAAAAAAGGGAAATAAGAGACAAAAGTGAAGACTTTTTGTGTTTGTATATGCCAATTTTTGGTTATGATGATAAATATCTAATATAATATAGCTTTCAATTTTTCAGGAAGTATATTATAAACTATGTGGCAAGAAATTTCTTAAAACTGACTACTCATTAAGTTGTTTAATATAAAATCTCAATAATTCTTTCTCGTCTACATATACTTCCTTTTGCTTTAGGTACACAGTATGACCAAAGAATAAAAATGTACAAAGTTGACAACTTTAAATAATCACTAGTATTTCTTAAAGAACAAACTTCACTTACAGTTAGGAAACAATATTTATATTTAAGGTTGAAAAGCCAGGATGTAGGAAAATTTTGCTAATTTGGAAGATGACCTTTAAGTGCACCAAAACCAAATAATTTGTAGGCTATGACATAGGGCACATTCCTACAAAATTTGTGTGAATACTGCTTTAGTGGTTCTTGAAAGACAAACAAAGAAAGCTGGAATGAAAATCTCTATCCCCTCCCAAATAAGATGGAAACTAACAAAAGAGTACAGCAGCACTCTTTCAAAGCTTGCCATTAAAATGAGGTCTCTGGAGCACAGTTAATGAGATGGTTCATAGTGGAAAATAATCTGTTTTTAAGAATGTTTAGATCAAAAGTAATTTCTAATCTATGAATTAAAGTCTCTTCAATACCCGTCATTCACCAGTAAAGCTTTTATGTTTGTATTATTTACCTCAATCAGATGTTTTCAATTTTACCTTTTTTTCCTTATACAAATACTGGGCATGGTTTGTTGATACTGACCAACAGTTTTATTCGTTTTTTTTTAGACAAGAGAATTTTTGAGAGAGAATGGAAAAGAGAGAAACATCTTTGCCTAAACGAGTTGCAAGCATCTGCGCTTTAAGCTACTTTTTATGAACACTCCTTAGTAAATGACTCAAGGTAAAAAAGCAGAAAAGCATCCAGTGTTAGGAAATTGCAATCCAATACCATGTAATTTAAACCTGCAGTTGCTTCTCTTGTACTAAATGACATACAGATGGGTAGCTGGTTCTCTCAACTTTAGGAACACAATTGGTCTTTTTGTATGAATGAACATGTATGAACAAAAATATTTTGGATAGAAATGTTTAATTCTAATTGCACAGATTTTAATTACCCATGCCATTGGAAAGAATAACCAAGATACTCTGTCATGTTAAATTTACAATGAACAATTGCTTGGAACAAAATCAACAAAGATAAAATGCTTCCAACAAATAAATAAATAAAAACAAAAAAATAATTTTTAAGAAGTTTATAGTGAATTGAACAGAAAGTTGCCTCTCTTAGTGGATTATTTGAGAAAGAACATTCTGCATTCAAATTGTGGAGAGGCTTGTTTTGACAGGAAACATTTCTGTCTACCCCTTGGAAAATATTAACAGTATAAGTAGTAGGTCTTTGGAGAAAGCCTAGTGTAAAATGGGATCCAGTGTTATGAGACCGACATGCTGTCAGTGATAGCCCAGTGCTTCCTGTGGATCTTTTCAGGCCAGAACAGGCCTAACATGTTGTATGATGTCAGGAGAGGTACTTGGACAACCCACAGGCTTGCTCTAAGGTGCACCTTTCAGTTTGCCTCTGGTTTGCTCTTTTCCTGCCTTTATATAGAAAATATAACCACTCTATTTTGGTAAGCCTAGTTCTGGAAGCTGATATCCTTCATTCTCACAATCAGGGTAACTGGTTAGTTAATTTTCTCCTAGTTTAATTTCAGTAATCTCACGTATTCTGACATTAGAAACTTAAAAGTAAAGCAAGTAGAAAACATTTCTACTAAATTATATTTCTTTATATTTTCAAAATAAGTTGAGATTAATATTCAGGAAACTAAGCAAACTTTTATTTATTAAATTCAAAACATGGTAAGAAATTTTTGCAGGTAGGGCCACATGCAAGCCTCTTTCCCACTGTGATGGATGGCAAAAGCGATTTTACTGCAGCTAGTAAGGGTTGCTTTGTCCTGGAGTTATATTTCTTTTCACTCATTTGTGCAGGTAAAATACTACATATAAACAGGTGTTGTCTGAACATTTTACTGCAGTCTGTATTATTGAAATAAAAGCTGCCATTGTTATTAGAATCACATTAAAATTATTTCACCATTCGAATACACTTAATCAGTGAAGTGTTCCTAGATATACTTTGCAAAAAGAAAATGTAGGTCTTTAAATAAAATCACATTCACTTTCCCTGTTCTCTTTGTCTTTCCCCCTCCCTATTTTTCTCACCCTTTCTTTGGAACTTCTTGAATCTTCATTAGTGTAAATGTCTTCTTCTGGAGTCTATGAAAAGTTCTTGCTGCCTGTTTAACATGATAAGATATAGACCTTAAAGAGATACCGGTACTTGTTTTCAAGAACTCTGCAGTCTAGAAGTATCTGACAGAATCACTGAGTTTAAAATTTTCTAGTCATGGAAAAAACAGCTTTAGGGTTAAAAAAAAAATAGGATGGTATTTAAATCACCCAGAATGAAAATTGAATGATGAAGGTTGAAGTTATTCAAAATTGTTGAATGGAAAATTATTCTTTAACAAAATATGCCCATCATCTTATATATACAGTGTAAATGCTTGTAAATAGAGTTGTACTTTTAAATTTACTTGAAAATAAAGAATTTCAAGGTATCGGAAGACAAAGGATGTACCACAGTTTTGTGAATGTTCGATGAGTTTTTACTGTTATATGCTAGCAGTTTTGGCTATAGCACATTGTCAGTGCTCCAACAGAATCATCTGAATCTTGAGAAACAGTTTTTTTTTTATAACTGAGAGAAATAATCAGCTGCAGTTTAGGTAAGTTTGTTGCGTTATAGACTGATTTGGTTGGTCACTGACAAGTGACTGCAGAAGCTGCGCTGTGGCGGCCAGCCAAAGCAATTATTTAGGATTCAAGCTAAAAATCCTCCTTCTCCCATATCCTTTCTCTTTCCAGGGTCACGTAGGGATAAAAAGAACTGTAAGGTGGTCTTTTCTCAGCAGGAACTGAGGAAGCGGCTAACACCCCTTCAGTACCATGTCACTCAGGAGAAAGGGACTGAAAGGTAAGGTGAGCTGTAAGAAAAAGTCATTAAGCAAGAGCTAGTTGTCTTTATTCTCCTCCACCCTCTCCGCCTTTGAATCCTCTTCCTTGACATTTAATTGAAAGAATTCTACATATATTTGCTAAAGTCTACAAAATCAATATCCTTGAAAAGGTTTAAAAATGGTATTGTTTAGGTTAAGACTAAGTTTTATTTATTCTTTCCCCCATTTAATGAACACTCTATCTTATGTAAAGTCACAAGGCTTTTATTAAGGGCCTGTTTTTAGTTTACTACAAAATGTGTGGAAGTAATAGCGATTTAGGTACATTTTTTGGGAAGACATCACAGTAAGCAAAACCATGAGGGACATGGCGCCGTGCCAGAATGCTGAAATTTTGAAGGTGGCCATTGTAAGTATAGACGTTTTGGCTGCAAAAAGAAGGTAGCATAATTTAGTTCCTTTCTACCCCACTCCAATTTCTTTTTGAAGCACATGTGGAGAAAGTATTTATTGGCTCATTTGTGGTTGGAATGTCAAAAATTTTCAATAACTGCCCTCACATGGCTTTGGTCCTTGGAAGTTCGCCCTAAGTCCTGAAAAAAAGAGTTTGTTCACTTCCAAAGCTCTTTTTAGTGAATAAAGTCTCTCAGCTGATTCCAGCTTAAAGGTAACTTGCCAATGTCCAACCATTGTGTTGTCTAATTTATACCATGGAGCTTGGCATAAGGCCTTAACTTATCCCTGATCCAAATTTATTAATGATGTAACTTCTTGTTTTCATTCATGAACTAAAAGAGCTCTTTACCACACATGGGGTTCTTGTTAATAGGCGACACTCTCTTCCTGTCACAGTGGATACTGTTTACTGAATTTACCAAGTGTTGAATCTCTGGACAAAGTCCACCCTCACTACACCCTGAGTTAGTGGTGGACTTCAGACTCAGCCCGGGAGGACTTCTACCTATTCTGTTGTGTACATGACTAGCAAAATGATTTAATGCACACAAACAACTAGAGATTAGGTCATTCTTAAAAATTCTGTTTATAAAAAAATTGGACCTCATAAAGAGGGTGAAAGGATAATAAAAACAAGCTGCAGAGCACATAGACTTTTTGTTGGGCTAGCACAGCTGATTTGTATTAGCTGAATGACCTCCTAGCCTTTAAGATTGTTAACTTAGAAAAATATTCCCTTAAAGCTGCAATATTCCTTTTCAAACCAAAAAATAAGACTCTTTCCATTTGAAGTCTTTGGATCCTTCTACATTTGCTGGTATATGCTCTTGGACACTGCAGAGTAGCAGAAATCATGAAATAATGTTTTCTGTGAATCTGAACTACAAGCTTTTTTTTTTTTTTAATAGGAAGAATTTTTTCTAAGCATTGTGTAACTGCATGGCTTATTTTTAAAAAATTTAACCTGCACTAATTTGGAGTAGTTCTATGCATGTTTTATTATGTAGATTTGAAATATTAATGTGCAGATTTCCATATGTTTGATTTGTTTTCATTGTAGAACAAAAAACCCTTGAAAGATTTATCTGAGAAATATATTTTAAGCAAATATGCTCTGTAAGAAATAATGCTAACTTTAATTTTTTAATGCTTTGTTTATTATTTATCAGTGCCTTTGAAGGAGAATATATACATCACAAAGATGCTGGAATCTATAAATGTGTTGTTTGTGGAACTCCATTGTTCAAGTAAGTATGTTAAAAACCTATGGATATGGACATATCATAGATGGCAACAAACTTGTTATTGCTTGTTCATATTAGAATCTTTATATGACTAAATTTTCTTATTTCTGTTATTTCTATTCTCCCCTCCCCCACAAACAAAAGTAATTATTTACTTTCATGGTAAGTTACCAGTTTGGTTGATTTTACGTATTTGTAGTTTTAGAGTAACCAACATTAACCTGTTCATTGCAATAACCATGATGCTTAGCAGAGTTATGAAAGAGATTTTGGTGAACATAAAATGTTTATGTATTCATTAATTTTTCTATCAGCAAGTTGTGGCCTTAATTATCTTTTGGATCATAATGAAAGTTGTTCATGTACATCCTTCAGATTGAATTATATCTGCCACATTGATTATTCATACTTCTGTGATGAAGGACACTTGCCTGCATTGACAGTAACATTGGAATGATGAGAGATACTTGTACCTATGTAAGCAAATTATGCAGTATGAGTTTAACAGTTTTTTGCGTCGATCCTAATATCTTCATTTTAAAGACCCCAATTACTTATTATAGAATAGACAGTATATAGACTTTTCCACCAAAATAGTTAAATTAGACCAGGCCTGAGCAGAATTTTTCAGGGCCAGGTTTACTTCTAATTCTTTCCAAGTATCATGGTCCACTAACTATTTATCTTATTATTCAGGTGGTCGTTCCAAAATTGCTTGGTGGTCTACCAGTGCGACATCTTTCCCAGCCGTGATTTAGACAGTGTATTCTGGAGGTTACTTTCAAGAAAGGAAAATCTTTACCAAAAATTAATTTTTCTAGCTGGAGAATATCCTAGACTCCCTGTACTTCCCATGGGAATGCTGATTTGGGGGAATAAAAAGACAGAAACCTTAATTGAGAGTAAATATTTATTTAAAACAGAATTATAATTTTCTTAGGAGAAATAAACAAACAAGAATCTAATACATGTAGCATGTAAGGCATACTTAATATTTCTCCATAAATGTTTTCTTTTTAAAACACAAAAAAATTTACAGATTTTTCAGAAATAACAGGAAACAAATTTCTTTGAAAATTTTTAAAAAAGTTTTAAGCCCATCTTAACTTTCATAGACCTTATTGCACATAGTGTTAGTTGAGAATCTGTTCTGATTTCTTTTGTATTTATTCTTCTTCATGTTAAAAATACCAGCCCTTCAAATCGTCACCCATTTCCTCTCAGAAAGCACACATCCCTTATATTTCAACACCTTTAGCTTGTGTCATAATAGCTGATATAACACTTAAGATAGTTGCTGAGCCATGTTAAACTTGTTAATATCCCAAATGGTAAAAATTGGCCAACATCCCCTTTGCTTTTTGCTTAAGATTCTCAACCCCCTTTTCTATCATGTGATTCAGAAAAGTAATGGATCTAAGGAAAACTGTTTTAAATAAGAAACAGAATCACTGTAAATGAAGGATTTAACCCATATGAGATTTTGAGTCACAAAAATGAAAAGCAAGACCCTTATCCAAACATAGGTACCGGTGGGGGTCAGGGGTGTGATATTGCCTCTATTTCCTTTCGCATTCTTGTAAGGAAAGCTTTAATTTTCTGAGCTTTTAAGTAATATGGTTTAATATTGCTATTCTACTTTTTCTTTTTTAATTGTGTGTGTCTCCTTACTTGGTTCCTTGCTTTAACCTCCATTGTAGAAAATGATAGTTCATTGATATGATGCTGCTGTCTTTGTACTAGAGAACTTGTACCCTGGGTGTTTACATATCTTCCCAGGGGTCACAGGGCATGGACAGTTTTGAGGGAATCAATATTTTGGTCCTCAACTTCTATATTTACATGTTTCTGAAACTGATGTGTCTGAGAGGGTCTTGGTTGGCCACTTCTTCCTTCCTAGTTATCATAATCACCCTTCACTTCACAAAAGATGCCATAACTTTTACCCATCCCCAAACTTGCTATGATTTATTGTCCCAGGGTAAAAATTTCTAAGGCATCAAACAACATGATAGCATTACTTTGAAGGAGAGACCTATGAAAGCAAAGCCAAAAAATTACTGAAAAATATTGAACTGGTAAAAAAAAGTATTGAAATAATATTTTGTCTTGGCAAAGCTCAGTCTGCCCACCTGCTGTCTGCTTGTTTCTTTCTCCGTATGTTGTCTGTCTATCCATTTTCTACCAGCCTCCTTAAGTGAGGTGGTTGTCATGAGAACGTGTATCAACATATTTATATATTTGAATTGAGAAAATGAAAGTCCTTTTTGGACAGAGAAAAAGTCTGATTTGGTTGATATATATGGCAGATAAGATTGCCTTTGCAAATTAGGTTAAATGGTGGATTTCTCCATTCATTAAATGATCTAAATATTTAGCTTTAAAGTTTTGAAAAAAAAATAGATGTTAAGCATATAATCTGGAACACTCATCTTTTTCAATTATTTAAATTTTGATAGTAAATTTTAGCTATTACTTGAAAATATATGAGGAAGTACGTTTCAGTCAGCACCCGATTTGGATACAGAAACCACACAGTAATTCAAACAGGAAGACTTAATATAAAGAATTATACCCATAACAGAGGATTGCAGTAATGAAGGATTGTCTACTAAGAAGTAAAGAGAAATTGTAAAGAATACAGAAATAGCAAAAATAAGAAGTGATCATGACACCTAGGACTGAGATATACAGCCCAAGAGAAAGTTTTCCGTCCACGCCCACCCTCTCATTTTCCTTTTCCTGCTGCTGCAGCTTACTAAATACCAGAGAAGTAAGTCATTGTGGTGCCATGATAATGCAACTTTCTAGAAATCTGCCTCTGGAATTTGCTGGAAATCTACCCTCTGGCGTGCTGGGAAAGGCTGTTTACAGGGAGATGTCTCACTGGAGGTACTCTACTACAAAACTACCTGAGTGAGTGCCAGGGGAAGTGGCTGGCCACCTGGAACCACTGATTCCTGGGCGCTGAAGGCAGCAGCTACCACCCGAGGAGCTGCGTGTGCTGCAGAGCCTGTCACTGGAGATGTAGTATACGCTCTAAAGGCTGGGTGCTGGAGAAGCTGCCTGCAGTAGGAGCCAGGTGCTGGAGAAGCTGTGTACTTTGAAGGAGGTGGTGTGGGAGAAGCCATTCATGCTGCAGCAGCTTGGCACAGGAGAGGCCGCCCACATCGCAAGGGCCTAGGATAGAAGAGCTACAAGCTTTACAAGAGCCAGGTGCTGGAAAAGCACAAGTTCTGCAGGAACGTGTTGAGTGAGCATACTGAAACCAGGGAGGACAGACCTTTTTCTCCGTTTCTTCTGCTGGCAAAGTGTGTAACATTATGTTAGCTGATGAAGAAAAAATATTTAAAGGTCCTACCTAGCTCTATTTTAGCAGAACAGACAAGGAAGACAGATTTAGAGGTGAAGAGTTAGTAAATTGATAACTGGCAAAGAATCTCTTTTTTCCTCCCAAAACGTAGGGGTCCATGAGCTTAAATTTGAAAACTACTCACTAGTCAATGACATCACTATCAGATAACCTCCTGAGATAGCTGGTTTCATACTTTTAACACAAATTGTAGGAAACAGTTGAGATATGTGTGTGTGTGTGTGTATGTGTGTGTAGTTTTGTTAGAGAGTAGGGGGTGGTGAGGGAAGAAAATGAGTTAGAAAAGACTATAAATAGCAAAATAAGGTGAATAACAGTGGGAGGGACACAGATAAAGAGAAATAAGAAAAAAGTGCTAAGGGGAAGCCAGGATAGCACAGCAGATTAAGCGTTCATCTTGCAGCCCCTGGGTATGAGGATTGAATCCTGGCCCCGGTCTGTGCAGACCCATATGCTGACCTGGGGTGTGTCCCCAGTTCGGTTCTCCTGGGGGCGAGCTGCCCATGTGGGAAGCCCCTGGTTCAGCTCCTGCCGTGGATGTGCTTCCAATGTGGGAGGCCCCAGGTTCGCGGAGGCGTGCCTCCCATGTGGGAGCCCCCCTGGCTGGTTCTTGCCCTGTGCAGCCCCAAGCCCACCTGTGGAAAGAAACTATGTAGAAAACTAATGATGTGCAACTATGAAGACTGCTCTGGGCCCTCCTCCTTCTCGCTGTCTTTCTCTGTCTCTGTCTCTCTCTGTCAAAAACAAAAATAAATCTTTAAAAAAAGAAAAGTGCTGAATTTGAAAATGTCTAGTCATGAGCAGTAAGTATGAAAAGGTTATTTTCCCAACTGCCATTTCTGTTATTCACACTCAGTGTGTGTATGTGTTTGCATTCACATATTTGTATAATCTCTTCATTTACTTGACTATATATATATTGCTTTCTTACAAGAAGCCATTCAATTATTATTTCATTTTCATACTTTACCTTAAATACATTCATTCCCTCTCAACAATATACTACTTTCTTACCGCTTACCAAGTACAAGAACCTTATTCACAGACTGCTTATAAACCAAATGTGTAATTTATTCCATGGTTCACATTTTCTTCACATTCACAAATTCTGCCAAGCTAGTTTATTTCTAGTATAGTACTACTGACTTTCAGTTAGTAAATTAACTGACAGAAGTATGAATGTTCTCTCCTCTGGTTATTTGAACTTCTAAAATTTCATAAAATGAATTTATTGCATATCAGATAAACCAGAGAAGGCATTGGTGAAAAGAATTTAATTCAGAAAGTATACTTGATCATTCCTGTTTTGCTTTGGCTGACACTTTGCCAGGTGTTGGGAAACAAATAAATCTATGAAATATTTTCACCTTAAGGTACTTAAATAGTTTTATTACAATGATGAGAAAAACAGTAAACAATTATAAAATATGGAAAGATAATGTTAGTTCTATCCAAATGTGCCTGTTTGAAATGCCTTCATTGTAATAGGAAGATATGTGACTATATCAAAGTAGGGCTGGTTTTCATGGAGGACATGAGACCACATTTTACCAGGCAGAGAAAAGAGTTTAGTTTTTCACAGGTTGGGATGTCTTGATAGAGAATACCATATGAGAAGAGGAATTTGAAATAGGAAAAAAGTTTATTTTTTAAGGAAATAGTTAAGAGACTTGTCCAATAGGAGTGGGGAGGTGAGTTATATAGGGAGTAATGGGAGGTATGGCTGGAGGGTTAAAGGGGACCCACTAAGGAAGCCCTTGGATACCAGAGAAGACATTTCAGTTTTTGCTTGAGGTCTTTTAAGGCTTGGCATCTTTTCCTCCAGAAAGCCCTGTCTGAGCCTTGCAGGCTGAACTTTGGTATCCTTCATCTCTGCTGCCGTAGCACCTTGTATTCACATCCACCATTACATTTTCTACTTTGTGTTGCAGTTATCTTTTTATAGGCCTGTCTGCTCATTAGTAAGTGAATTCCACAATGGCAAGGCCATGTCTTTTATATCGCTAGTCCCTGGCAGGTCATGATCACTGAATAATTGTTTATTGATCAGATGCATGTCTGAACATTGTTGGATAGATTGTGGAGAAATTTTGAATAAGACAATAGCATGATGAAAATAGGAAGTAAGCTATAACAGTGCATAAGATAGATTTAGAAGGAAATAGGGTGTAACAGCCTCAATGGGAACTTTTTCTTGTTAGCTGATAAACCTCAATATTATGTATGGGCAATCAGCTCCTGATAACTTTGATTAAGACTTTGAAGAACCACACAGAATAGTTTTTATTCTGTGTACATTGACTTACCAGGCCTTGCACTGAATTATTGGCTCATTTTATATAGGTTCATTAATGATAATAATAAGAGTACTAATAAACTAAAACAATAGCTGACATTTATATATCACTTACCAGATGTCAGGGATGCTTCTAAATGCTTTATGTATTTTAAGTCTTTCAATCTTCACAACAACACATTTTATAGATGAAGAGACAGAGAGGATAAGTACCTGGTGAAGATCACACAGCCAGTATATAGAAGGATTTAAAATAGGAAGACTAAAACTTTTAGAAGAAAGCTAGAGAATCTTAGGAAAACAATGTTTTAATATTTTCTTTGGTCAGACTAGTCTGGTTATTTTGCTCAGCACAATTGGAACACTCCCGCATCATTCCTTGAAAATTTTGTGTTTTTACTAGTACTTAAGTTGAAAATTGGAGACCATTCTAATCTAGGGAGGGCTGAACTCCCTAGATCACTCCATCTGGGCAGATTGTCTGGAAGGACTCAGCTTCAGGTTGGTGGTTGTGCTCAGGGAAGCCCCTTGGAATTATGGCAGGAAGAAGTAGCCAATGTGAAGCGAGCCATGAGACCGTCAGCGTCTGTGAGGTAGGGCAGCAGCTGGGTTCATGGTCTCCTGAAATTAGAAGATCGTGTTATTTTTACTTTTTTTTACTCCCCATTACATTTTCTCAAGTAGCTGTACTCCAAATTTTTACCACTTGTTTTGGAAAAAAATTTGTGAGAAGATCGAGGCCAACTGACATGAGCTAACTTAAATATCTTTCCTTCTGTCTTAAAATTTCTTTGTATCGTTATTTTCTTCAATCAGAACACACATGGGCTAAAAGTGACTGGTGGAAACAGTTGAATATTAGCCCAGATGTGTGACCTCAGATTCATCACCTATAAAATGGGGAAAATAAAACCAAACAGGTGTAAGAACTAAATGCAGAAAAATTCCTATAGGTTAGGTATTCTACAAATGTTAAATTCAAGTGACCCAATTAAGTTGTAGGAACATATTATCATACTATCACAACAGCCTAAGAAATTCCTTATAATGTGAGAAAGTGCAGGCCTTAGAGAGAGAGTGTCTGTTAACGGTATATAGTAGTGTGATGAGTCACTGTTCCAGTTGTGTTGCTCCATTTCAAATGAAACTCTGCTGCAGAACTATTCACACATGCTACATTTCACATGAGCCTCCTGTGCAATTTTATTCTAGGCTACTAGAAAATTTAAGCCATTTTTCAGCTCTTTAAGAATATAAGCCCTTTCATTGAAGAAATTCTAGTTCAATGCCACACACAATTTACTCAACTATGCTATTCCATGTAATGCTATTTCATTTACTACTAAAGGAGACTTTCAACATAATCTTTTCCCTTTCTGATAATGGTGTGTGTGTGCACACACGTGTGCGCGCATGCACATCAGGAAGAGGGAGAAGAAGGGGAGTGGGAGAGATAAAGTTTTCCATTCTTACTTTCTATTCAAATCCCATTTTCTCAACCCTTTTTAACACTATCCATATGATACATACTTATAAACCATTCATGTCACTATGGAATCCTAGGGAGAGTAATATGAACTTAATTTTAAGTTTTCTTTTCATGGAACTCTAGCTGGAAATGGCTCATAATTCCAGCAAATGTTTCTTAACCTTTAACAAAAAGCATTTAACTTGAATTTAAAAGATTTGAATTGCCCTTCACTTCATTCTAAATCCTTTCTAACAAAGTAAGCTTTCCAGTACAATGAAACCACTCTGAAATGAAATAGATTGTTGAGTAGTGGCTTAAACTTTTGTTATATCTAAATAACTCATATTATTTTT